>PVJL010007521.1:0-77073 GCA_004026885.1 Lyroderma lyra | reverse complement strand
AAAAAAAAAAAAAAAAAAAAAAAAAAAAAAAAAAAAAAAAAAAAAAAAAAAAAAAAAAAAAAAAAAAAAAAAAAAAAAAAAAAAAAAAAAAAAAAAAAAAAAAAAAAAAAAAAAAAAAAAAAAAAAAAAAAAAAAAAAAAAAAAAAAAAAAAAAAAAAAAAAAAAAAAAAAAAAAAAAAAAAAAAAAAAAAAAAAAACCTCCAAAATCAGAAAAGAGACCTGGAAATTCAAAACTAGTGTGTCTGTAAAATTGTATAGAACAGCGGATTGGAATACTGCCCTCCCTGCCTGTGCTAAGCTGTGTGACTTAAGGAGTCAACATACCTCTCTGTGCCCCAGCTTCCTCAACTGTAAAGCCCAGGTAATGACTATGCTGTCTTTCAGGCCTGAGTGCATTAAGACAGGGCCCTAGTTGCAGGACGCCATATTAATTCATTCACTATTATTCTGGATCTATCAGGAATGTGTTACCTGTGAAACCATTTCAGGCTTGATATTTCACACTGCAAGAATTTCAGAGCAGGAACACAAGGTTATTCATTCAGGGCTGCAGCATGCATTATTTAGGGTCTACTGTGTGCCCTGGACACTAAGGAGGCATGCTGGTGTACACTTGGGCAGACATCCTGCTGTCCTGGAGCAGCCCCCAGCAGGGGGCCTCAGAATCAGGAAAACTGCATGTGATTTTATGAGGGAGATGCAAAGTGTTTTCTGGGAAACAAGACAAACAATTAAAAAACAAGCAAAGGGTATGAACCAACCTCTCTCCAAAGAAAATATACAAATGGTCAACAAGGCCATGAAAAGATGCTCACCATCAGAAGCCATTAGGGAAATAAATGCAAATCAAAACTGCAGATACCACCTCACACCCAGTAAGATGACTACAATCAAAAAACAAAATAAGCTCTTGAGCAACTCTCCTTGCTCAAGCCCACTCATACCTCTTTGGAGTGTACTTTCTCTTCAATAAACTATTTCTTTGTTTCACCTCTAAAAAAAACCAAACAAACAAAACAAAATAACAAGTCTTAGTGGGGAAATGAAGAAATTGGAACCCTTCTGCACTGCTGGTGGGAATGTAAAATGGTGCAACTGCTGTGGAAAACAGTCTGGTGGTTTTTCAATAAGTTAAATAAAATAGAGAATGACCATATGACCCAGCCATTCCAGTTCTGGTATATAACCAAAATAAATGAAAACAGGGACTCAAACAAATCTTGGCGTATGCATGTTCATAGCAGTACTAGTCACAGTCACCATAAGGAGGAGACAACACAAATGTCCATCAAAAGATGAATGGGTAAACACAGTGTGGTTTATCCACACAATAGACTATTACTCAGCCATAAAGAGGAATGAACCACTGACACATGCTACCACCTGAATAAACCTCAAAAACTCTGCTGACTGAAGGAAGCCAGACACAAACGGCCACATTATGTGTGATTCCATTTATATGAAATGTCCTGCACAGGCAAACTCATAGAGACAGAAAATAGATTAGTGATTGGGTGGGGGGCTCGGGGAGGGGAGTGGAGAGTGATTGCTAATGAGGACAGGGTCTCCTTTGGGGAAAATGTTCTGAAACTAGAAAGAGGTGCTGGTTGCACAACATTGTGAATGCACTAATTGACACTGAATTGTTCACTTTAAAATGAAATTTTATCTCATGTAAATTTAATCTCCATTTTTAAAACTTAAAAAAAAGAAGTAACAAAAAAAGAGTGCTGTGGTTAGCCCAAAGCCTAGCGACGAAGCCCCCGTTGTGGGCAGAGGTCCCGCGGAGGAGGCGACATTTCTGCAAAGCCTTGAAAGGTAAGCGAATGAAAATCACAACTGCAAAGTTGGCAGCTAGAGAGCATATATTACAGTGAATTGAAAATTTGTCCAAATTTTTAAAAAGAAAATAATAAAACAGGTACTTAGGGCAGTGATGGGGTGGGGGGTACTTGAAGGAGTTTGGCGACCTGTCCGGCTCCTAGGATAGAGTACTGCGCCCTTTCACCTCTTGGGACCGCCCCGCGCCGGCCCCGCCCCGCCAGCACCTGGAGGCCGGGAGGGGGCGCCCGCAGGGTCCCCAGAGGGAGGAGGAAAGACTTTGTCCTAAGTTTTCTCGGAGATTCCTCGTCCCCATTGCGACCCGCATCCTGAGGCCCCCGCAGCTCTCCAACTTTGAGACACCCCTGCAACTCCGCCTCTATCGGGACCCCCGAACCCTCTAACTCTCCTGCCCCCCGAAAATCTCTTTGACTGCTCGACTCCCCCCAAGCCCTCAAGACCCCCGCCATGGCCCGCTCTTACGGCAGCCGGGTGCTGGCCGCGATGATTCTGCTGGGCATCCCGGCGGCCGTACTGGCAGCGCTGGGCGCGCAGCTGCTGTTCCAGCTGCAGGCGGGCCGCGCAGAGCTGCGGGGGCCGCGCACCGACGGGCTGGTCCCGGAGCTGGGCGCCGGTCCCGGGTTGCCCGAGGACGCGGCCGGGGCGCTGCTGCCGCTGGCCGCCGCGCTGGCCGCACTCGCTCTGGTGCTGGGCCTCACCTGCCTGCTGCTCGCCGCGCTCTGCAGCCACCTGGGCGCGGAGCTGGCCAGGGGGCCTGGCCCCGGCAGGTAGGAGGACTGGCCCCTCCGCCAGGCTGGGTGCTGGCCGAGCCCAGGCGAGCCGCTGCCCCTCTCTGGGCCTCAAGTTGGGGGACAGCTTCTCTTCCTCCTTCCCTCCATCCCTCCATCCATTCCTTTCCCCGTCCCTTTATCATCTCTCCCTGCCTCAATCCATTCACCCTTTCCTCCCTCCCTCCCTTCTCCCTTCCCTCCCTTCTCCCCTTCCCTCCCTTCTCCCCTTCCCTCCCTTCTCCCCTTCCCTCCCTTCTCCCCTTCCCTCCCTTCTCTCCTTCCCTCCCTGTTTCCCTTCCTCCACTCTGTATTAGTTGAAAATGTACAGCAGATGCAACCACTGCTGCGACTCCCCTTTTACAGATGTGGCAACTGAGCCTCAGGGCCCGGGGTCAGCTAGCTCTAGTGTTGGCATCTTTATGGAGCATTAATCTCTAAGTTCATTGTGCTGGTGGAAGGTGAGTGATGATGGCAGCTCTCAGAGCCTACACTTGCTGATCTCTCAGGACTAGAGAAGGGAGAGTCCCCACCATGGAACTATGTAGCACGGTGCCAGGCCCAAAACTAGGTCATCAGTGTCAGTCTTGTGACTCTGTTTCTATCACTATTGGTAGCAAGTTAACCACAGTTTCCTCATTTCCCCACTAAGCTATGGCCTGTAAAATAATGAAAGTCGGGTGCCATACATAATACGCTTTGTGAGTGTTGGATGTTTGAATGCACTGATGTATATGGATGGGTTCTGCGGGAAGGGGATGGATGGTGGATGGATCAATGGATGGTGAAGGGGAGGTGGATGGCGGATGGGTGGATTAATGGATGGAGATAGATTCACGGAGTGTGGTTAAATGGATGGGTGGCTACATGGTTGAATAATCAATGGGGATGGATGGATGGTAAATGGTTGTAGACATTTACCTGGAATGATGGAGAGATAAATCCTCACATAGATCTCATTTTCCCTAAAGCTGGGCCACCAGCTCCACCTCCTGAGCCGTTTTGTTTCCTGCCCACCTCCCTCCCAGGTCTGACTGGTTTCTGTATGACTGCCGCCTCCTCAGACATGTGGCCCTCGGCCTCTTCTGCTGTGGGGTCACCGTCTACTTAGCAGGTGCGTGCTGGGGGATAGGACATGACGCATATGGCCCTGGGTTGGGGTGGCCAGGGGTAATGACCCCATAACCAGGGTCAGTTCTGGAGCCACCCTGCCTGTGTTCAACCCTTGGCTCTGACACTTTCTTACTCTGGGGATGTGGGGAAAGTCTCTTTGTGCCTCAGTTTCCCCATCAGTACAAAGGGATGATAACTGTTCATTGCCTCATAAGATTGCCGAGAGTATTCTGAGTTTATCCCTGTAAAAGCCCACAGATGGCACCTGGTCCCAGTAGGGGCGGGGGTCCCATAAATGGTACTTATTTTTAGAACACTTAGGAGTTTTCTACCTTTGGTTTGAACAAAAGTTTCTATATCCGTGGTGGTTTCTGGAGATAGTGTTTCAGAGGTTGGCCGTAGCAAAAACTGTTTTGGTTACAAATATCAGAACTTCCAGCTCAAGAATGGCTTAAGGAAAAAAAAAAAACACAAACAGTTTATAAACTAGAAATGCAATTTTAAATCCCAAAACATGAAGCAGAGTAAAAACAATTAGCTGGGTGCCAGAGGATGCACCACCCCGTCTTTCCTTCCCTGACTTGTAGTAACTTTCCTTCTTTCACCCACACCTGCTGGTAAAGGCATCAAATCAGCAAGTTTCTTTAAAGAGACTCCTGACGTCTCATATTTTATTGAAATCTTGAGAAATGTGTGGATGGCCTGTAGACTCCACACTGAGTTATACACTGATTCCTGGCAGCCCAATAAACAAACTGTTTTACTGGAAGAAAAAGTATTCAATTGAATGAAAAATAAGGATTTGTTATCACTGGAGTGTTTTTTTTTCCTTAGTCCCACAGTAAAGAAATAGTCTAGAAGATATATTTAAAATATGTGCTTGGAAAACATGAGCCTGTGACTCGCTGTTGGTATTTGTATATAAAATGCAAGGAACTCTGCATAACTTTTGTTAGTGAACTTAATAAAATGCTGCAGATGTGGGTTTTTTTAAAAAAGAGGAGAGTGGATGAGATGACTCATGTATCCGAAAAGATCAGGGGTTGTTGGCCTCAGGTGTGGCTGGATCCAGGTGCTCAAATTAGGTCATCAGAAATGCCTCTGGCTTCACCTTGTCACCTGCTGTGCCCTGAGAAGGAAGCCTGTATTTGTAAGTGCTTTCAACACAATACCTACAATCTCTAGCTTTTTCTAGAGCTGACAAAAATGTTGGAGACTTAGAGGATAAAATATCCTCATTCTATAATACAAGAAAAGGGTACAAAAGGTAACTATTTCAGCCTCATTAAGTGTTAAATTAAGAATTAATTCAGCTCTCATTTAGATTCTTTTTGTGGTTAGGTGACCTCACTCGGCAAGAACTCCCCAGCATGTCCGGCCAATCCTTCATTAGTTGTTAATCAGAGCCAAAAGAATAATTAGAAAGACCTTTTCAGAAATGTTTAGAGCAAAACAAGTTCTTGGGGGGAAAAAAAGTTCTTGGCGTCACTTTAATATGTCAGACATCATGCAGTATGTCATCTTCAAAAGCAAGACTAAAGAGCCAGAAAAAAACCACAAAAACAGCTCACAGAGAACCAGGGTCCTCCATCAGCTCTGGGCTTCTCTCCTACGGGTTCCCCATGGAATGCAGTAAGAAAATTCCTCCATCTTCATATCCCAAGCAAAAGTCCCAAGGCTGAATCTGATTAGCTGATCTTGGGTCATGTGACAGCCCTGTACCAATCACTACAACCAGGGGCAGCAATGCTGACTGGTCAGGGCTAGTGCCATACACATCACTGATGCCACAGGAGTGGGTCAGCACTCCTAGACCAGCAGCCAGGGTGGGGAATAGAAACTGGACTGTAGTTCTCAATGGGGATTGATTCTGTGCCCCAGGGAACATTTGGCAATATCTGGAGACAATTTTGGAGGTCACAATAGGGTGGGGAGAGGGGGATATGAGTATCTAGTAGGTAGACACGCTAAATGTCCTGTTTTGCATAGTAAAACAGTAAAACATGGTGTCAATTGGATGCTGGACAGGGTGACAGAGAACAAGTTCAGGTCCTCAAGGTCAGGCCACAAAGCATCTTGTTCAGATCAGCAAAATGATGCCAGAAAGGAGCTGTGATTCACTCACTTGCAGCCAATCACAGGGATCCAGAAAGCCTGAGATCCGGGTTATTTTAATCGTGGTAAAGTACACAATATAAAATTTACATTTGTATGGTGAAATTGACATCTTGATGATGTATTTGTGGGGTGTGATAAGATTAGATACATTAATCCACATGTTTACCATGTTGTACAGTTTTGAATGACTGCCCCATTTGGGGAGCTGTCCCAGGGATTGGGGAGCAAGTGTTTGTTTGCTTAAATAAGAAATGTTTCCTTCCCCAGCACTATCCATCTATGCCCTGCTGCTCTTTGAGATCGAGACAGGAGCAGCAGCTGCCTCCATCCTCGGCCTGGGTGCCCTGGCCCTGGTGGCCCTGCTGACCCACACTCTGCTCCGGGCTGCCCGAGCCACCCGCCGTGGCCTCCATGAGCTGTCTCCACCACACTTTGAAGATGACCCCGTTCGCTCCACTGAAGTCTCCAAAGCCAGCCCCGAGGCTCAGCCCCAGCAGGGTACCCACCACCGAACCCCCTACTCATTCCACCCAGAACCTGGGGACCCCTTCAGGCCCACGGTCACTGCCACAGCACCTGCGACCATTGGGGGAGGCTGGGAGAACAGCCTGCCTGCATCCCGAATGCACCAGCCACTGTCAGCCAGGGTGGGGCACTGGGAAGGGGTCACCCATGAGATGCGAAGCATGCTGAGCCACAAACCAGCGGGTTCAGGAAAGGACTCCACACTAGTGTGAGCCCAGGGATAGAGAGCATCAGGCAGCAGGAAGAGGACTCTGTAGAGATAAGTCTAACTTGATTTCTTCCTAAGTTTACAGCATCCTTGTTCTTTGTCCTCAAATTTGCCACATGGCACAAGATGGCTGCCATAGCTCCAGCCTTCACCTCGTCACTTGGAGGAAAAGGCAGAGGCTGGAGCTGGCTCAGCATCTTTTGAAAGACTGCCTGGGAAGCCTTGGGACCCTTCTACTTATACTTCACTGATCAGAACAAAGACATATGGGAGTTCCCTGGTGGTGTAGTGGCTTAAGGCTTCGGCGCTGGTGCTGTCAACGCTGCAGCCTGGGTTCGATTCCCAGTCAGGGAGCTACCCACATACAAAAAAAAAAAAAAAAGAACAGAGACATATGGCCACACCTTGCTGCACAGGAGGCTGGGAAATGTAGCTGTGCAGAGAAATTAGGTTCTGTGATAGGCAAGAGGGGAGGGTGAGGCTTAGATGGTAGCTATCTAAATGTCTCCATCCATTTTACAGATGAGGAAACCGAGGCCCAGAGAGGGGCAGTGACTCATCAGGGGTCCCCCGGCCAGTACTGAGCGTCAGAGCCAGGATTCGAACCTGGGTCCTGTAACCTCCCCACTCCCCATGCTGCTGACAGTGCAAGTCTCTGCGACTTCTTCCAGGCTGTGAGCATTTGAAACCTGTGTATGCAGAGCTTGGAGCAGCCCAGGGCCACAGCACCCCTGGAGGGCTGCACCCAGACTGCTGGCTGTAGATATGGCTGAGAGCTTCACCACTCTGTATCTCAGTTTCCTTGTCTATAAATGGTAATGGAAACAGACCCCTCTGCCTAGGGCTCCCATGAGACTCTGTGTAAGCCATTACAGGAGCCTGTGCACAGTAGGTCCTCACTTTTTTTCAGGCTGTGCTGCTAATGGCAAGAAAAGGTGGGGTTCACAGCCAATTTCTGGGGCTCACGGAACTGACAGGGCTTGAAGTCAATAGTTTGGCGCCCTGTGGGTCTCCAGAGGCCCTAGCCCCACTCCCTTTCTGCAAGACCCTCAAATAAACTTTGACCCTCAAATAAACTTTGACCCTCAAATAAACTTTGACCTCGCCATCTCTGTGTCACTTGAGCCACACCAAATGTGCTACATGGCCAAACCCAAGCTTGGGGTGAGGGGTGGGGTGCCCCTCATAGTCCCTAGTTTGGGACCCATCTCCCACAATCATGCATATAATTTCACTGGTGTGGGGATGGCCTGACTCCCCCACCCCTTATACCTACCCTGATGGACAGATGTCCCCAGAATTCTTCTAGCCTGTCCCTTCCTTGGCCACATGAGAACTCAGACCCAGAGAGTAGAGGAGGTCCAGCCACCCAGTGGCTTGAGGACCCCCTGGGACCCTTCCCAATAGTCAGAAAAATGAAAGCAGCCAGCAGGGAACTGGTTCTTAAGTCTGACCGCAGGTAGGGACCCAGCTGATCACAGACCTGGGTGTCCCAGCAGCTTGGCCATCTCTTTCCCTGGACCCTTGAGAAGCTGCACAGTGGAGTGGGGTCAAGAGATAATGTGTGTGAGCATCCCACATGTGCCCAACATGTGGGTATCCAGTGATCATGGGCTCTTGGCAAGCATCATGAATATCAATGAAGATAAAATAAGAATAAATGTCGTGTCTTTATCAAATGCCTAGTCCTACAGGCACAGGCCAGGTGCTTTCCTGGCCTCGGTTAGTGTTCAGGACAACTCCACCCACAGATGGGGAGACTAAGGCCCGAGAAGTGGGACCACACAGCAGCGATGGCTGAAACCCCATCACACAGGGATCTGGAACACAGTAGGTGTCTGAGGAACACGGGAGACTCCAGTTTCGGAGAACTCCCTGGTATGGGGTAGGTCCTGGGGACTCGGGGTCCAGGAGGAGGAAGCACCCCTGGCTGGCAGGTAGTGCAGAGCATCTCATCTCCTTGGATTGGTCAAGGGAACTAGAAGCTGGACCCCTTGGCCTCATCCCCAAGGATAAGGGAGGGGTATAAAACTTAAGGAGGCCTAAAAGAATTGAAAACAAATGTTGAAAGAAATCCTTGTACACACTAGTCATAATCACCAAAAGGTGAAACAATCCAAGTGTTGTATCAACTGATGAATGGATGAGTAAAACCTGGTCCATATGAATATGAATATTACTCAGCAGTAAAAAGGAATGGAGCACTGACACATGCTACAACGGGCTGAACCTTGAAACCATCACACTGAGTGAAAGAAGTCAGATGTGAAAGGTCACATAGCGTATGATTCCTTCGACAAGAAATGTCCAGAATGGGCAGATCCAGAGACAGAAAGCAGACTGGTGGTTGCCAGTGGCTGGGGGATGGGGATGGGAGAGTGACTGCTAATGGGGATGGACAGTATCTTTTGGGGTGATGGAAATGTTCTGGAAGTACAGATAGGTTGAGTCACTGCTCAGAGTCACCAGCTAGTGGGCAGTGGAGCTGGGACGGCATCTCTCCAGCAATGTCCGTCTTGGTACCCTGGTCCCTGTGATGCCTGGTTCCCAGCACCCAGGAGCAAGCAAAAGGAGGAAAAGGTGAAGCTTTGGCTCCCTCCTCTGTAGCCCAACGTGATGTCAGCCCCACCTGGCACTGTGGAGATTGATGTGGCTCTGGCCCCTTTGGGAGGCTGTGAGGGTCCAGGCTCAGCAGGGCTCAGCAGGGCTCAGAGGGTTGAAATTTTTCAGGGCTTTACGATGGCTGGTCCAATTAGACCCGAGGCCAATACGGGTCATGCAGGGCCCCAGCCACACACAGATGCCCTGGAAAGTGATCCAGGGCTGCTTTTGGGGTAGCTGAGAAGGCAACCAGAGAGAACAAACAGCCTTTGCTTCCCTGCAGCATCGGATTCCAAGGCCGGCGCCAGAGCAGACTGGGCGGGGCTTGGCAGGGGCCGGCTACGCCCAGAGAGGAAGATGCAGGAGATATCTCGGCACTGGAGGCCTAGTTTTTCCTAGCTAAGTGTGTGGGGGAGGAGGGAGAGGCTACCTTCCGCACGGTCTTCCCCCATCTAGTTCTCCAGGATAGCTGTCTCCCCCTCTCAGATCCCAAAGCGGGAGTTCCCTGGTGGTATAGTGACTAGGCTTCGGCTCTCTCCCAAAGCAGGGCCTTGCCTTCCCTGTCAGAGCACTGTGCAAGATAGTTTCCCTCTCAGACCCAAGAAGTAGTGTTCAAGGGCCAGAGTGGGCAGTCTGTCCCTTTCTGACCCTGTGGGACACATGCTGGCCAATGAGTTAACTGATAGTGCAAGACCTTTCTGAGTCCATCGCCACTGTCAGAGATTTCTGCACAACTATGACCAGCTGTCTGCTACCACCCTGCCATGGGCACATGGTATGGACAAGAAATAAGCCTCAGCCTTTCTGAGCCAGAGATCTGGGGGCGTTCCCGAGGGCGGCAGAACATGGGCCACCCTGATGCTGTGGGGATGTGGGGGAGAGAGAGAAGCACACACGTGGCAGAAAGACAGTGTGAGCCTGGGGCAGCTGATTGTGCAAATACAGTTGACCATCATTGTTTGCAGATTCTGTATCTGTGAACTGTCCTATGGCTAAAATTGATTTGTAACCCCCAAATCAATGTTTCTTGTGTTTTCATGGTTATTGGAGAACAAGCACAGAGCAGAGGAAATTTTGAGCTGCAGGATGTGCATGTTCCTAGCTGAGGTAGAACAAAGTGATTCTCTGTCTTGCTCCACTTCAGACTGTCAATAAGTCGTTTTAACAGTCTATTTAGTGGCACATTTTTCACACTTTTGTGCTTTGCCTTGTTATTTCGCTACTTATAAAGACCCCAAAGTATAGTGCTGAAGTGCTGTGTAGGGTCCTTAAGCCCAAGAAGGCTGTGATGTGCCTTCCAGAGAAAATATGTGTTAGACAGGCTTTGTGCAGGCCCGAGGTAGAGTGCTGATAGCAGAGTTCAGTGTTAACAAATCGGCAGTACCCATAAGGAACAAGGTGCCTGAAGATACACACAAACCCAGGTAATCTACTGATCTCTTGATAAAAATATTACCAGAGAACTGTAGGAATCTACCTGCTTTCCCAAGGACACCAGGATTCCCTAATACAATTTTCACGGTGACGTTATAAAACTTAACTACTGTGAATAGAGTCCATTTGTATCCACAGCAAAGAGGAGGAAAAGGAATGCATGGGAGGAAAAGCTTGCTGGTTGAGTGGGCCCTGGGTTCTAATCCCAGCAGTGACCTTAGCCACCCCTTGCCTCAGTTTTCCTATCTGTAAAATGGTGACAAAACAGGGGCTCCCCAAAGGGCTGTAAGAGGATTAAGTATCTCAGGTGTTGGGGATATGGTCCTGTGATAAACAGGAGCTGTTACTATTATTGCTATGCTCAAGGATAGAGGGGAGGGAAGGGTCTTTTCTGTGATCTAGAATCCTGATTCAGGCCCTTGCTGAGCCTCAGTTCCCTATTCTGCAGGATGGGAGTGGCAGCAGCACCACCTCCCCTCCAGGATTTCACCCATTTGCAGGGTGCACAGCCGCCCTGGCTTGCATTCCATGTGCGAGGTGAAGACCAAAAGCCACAGAGGACCCAGGGCCAGGATCAAGACCGAACAGCAGACAGCACAGGTGTTTATTGCCAGGGGGATGCCTGTGTGGTCTCCGGGCACCAGAGTTTTGACACAAATGACTTGAAGGCACTGGTTTCCATCCAGCCCCCATGCCTGCTGTGCAGGGCCCAGGGCAGGAGACCTCATCACCAAGCAGCCAGGTCCTGTCCCTCCTTCAGGGCAATAGCTCCACATGGCTGAGGGTCCAGAATGCCCTGTGTCGCCAAGGTCCCCAACATGAGATGGGGCAGGCAACTGCTAGTCCATGGAGTGTCAGCCAGGAGGCCCTTCCCTGGGTGGGAAAGGGGCTATGACACGCTGGGGGGAAGGCGTGCAGCTGCTGTCTTCTCTACCACAAAGCCGTAGTTGTACTGGGGGAGAAGAGAGCACAGAGTGAGGGAAGGGTCATGGAGGGGGTGGGTATCCAAGGAACAGAGGGACACTTAGGGACTGAGCAATCAGCCCTAGAGAGGTGGGGTGAGGCAGGGGTAGAATAGGGGGGTCCCAATACCCCCTTGCCACACCTACCTCCTCCTCAATGTCCGCCAGCGACTTGATGGTCAGATCAGCAAAGGCAGAGAAGGCCTGGTGGGCAGGGTCATGTTGGTTTTGGGCCCAGGACCCCATATTGAACTTCTATTTCCCTACCTTCAAGAAGGGGCCCCCTCAATATTTGCCTGAACATCCCCTCCTTCTTTCTGCCGCAGCCTCTAGCCACCACCATCCAGCTTCCCCTTCTAATAAGCCCATTACAAACTGAGACGCGCCAGCTCTCACCCCGTGGCTTCCAGCCTCCCCCAACCCAGGAGCATGGGCCTCTGTGCTGGCTGGCTGCTGGATAATGCTCACTGTATTCCGGTGCTAGAAAGGCAATTGGAAAAGGCAGACCCAGGCTCCCCAGGGCCCAGACTCACCAGGGGGCCACAGCTCTTGCCTTCGAATCGGGGGTGCAGCGTGAAGGGAACCCCATCCATGGCTGAGGAAAGCACAGGGTGGGGAGGTGGGTAAGAAACTGAGAGGTACAGGGCTTGGGGCCTCACTGCTGCCCACCCAACCCCAGAGGCCCACCGGGAAGCCTCCCTTGCCCCTGCCCAGTCTTTACAGAATGAGCATGAGACCAGGCCTGGTTCCAACCTTGGCCCTGCCCCTTCCACGCTGTACAAATTTCAGGCGATCTTGCCCCAGCCCCATGCCTCAGTTTCCCACTCTACACACACCTGAGATGCCATAGAGGTTGGAGGTCTCATATATGGAGTCACTCCTCCGCAGGGTGGAGGCCCGTGAGCCCAGTCTTGACAGTGTCCGCTCTGGGAAGCCGCCCTTGCTGGTGGAGTCCAGATAGCCCAGGTTAGGCCTGACAGCACCCCCCTTTTATTGCACCCAACCCTGAAACCAGGACTCACCTGGGCTGGCTGGGTGGGTCCAGGGAGAGGCCCTGCATGTCCCGGCTGAGAGCTCGAGGCTTTGGCACTGGCCGAGGGGCCTTTGCCTTCTTACACCAGATGGCAAAGCCACCCATGTCCCTAGAAGGGGAGAGAAGAAGGAAGGAATTCTGGCCCAAGGTGCAGCCAAGGGGGAAAATAGCTTCCAGGAGAAGGTGGCCTTCAGACACCCCAATGTGATTATTCCTTATGATGATCCTATGAGACTGTTACAACTGTCCCTGTTTTAACAGGTGGAAACTGACACACAAAGAGCTGACATAAGGGATGGGGGGTCTCAGGGGAGTCCTTGAGGGTCAGAGGTATACATATGGGAGTTGAAGAGCAAGGAGGCCAGCAGCTAGAAGACAGCCCTACCCTACTCGCAGGTATCCAGGCACAGTCTTGGTCTTCCCGCTCAGCCGGATGTCAAACACAGCTGTGTCCGCAGCCCCCAGGGGTACCAACTTCAAACACATGCGTTTCTTCTTGGACACTGAGGCCTCTGGGAGTGGGAGGCAGGGGAATGAGAAGAGGGAAAAGCAGGGAAGGGACCCAAAGATGGCTCCAAGTTGATGCTCACCAGAGTGCTATTTAAGGCAGTCACTTGGATGGCATTAAGATGGTGGTTAAACCATGAATGGTATAGCCATAGGAGGGGACTCCATGAAGCCTTTCAAAGCCATTGGGCCAGGCTCATTTTTGGTGACATGGAGGAGTATTCATGGGGTGACTGTGTGTACCACAACTAGAGTGGGTAACTGTGGAATCAGATAGAACTGGGTGCCCATGAGCTAAATCTCACCCAACCTGTTTCTGTAGGGCTCATGAGCTAAGAATAGTTTTTTACATTTTTAAAGGACTGTGGGGAAAAAAAAAAAAGCAACAGATACCACCTTGCCTACAAAGCCTAAAATATTTACTCTCTGGCCTCTCACAGAAAAAGTTTGCTAACTCCAGTATCAAGAGATCCACCCTGAGAATCAAATATAAATAACACGACATGGTGGGAAGCGGAGAAAGCCAGGTGGTTAGAAAGCACAGCGGTCAGGACTGGGAGGGCAGCACCGAGGCTATGAAGAACAGAAGAGGGGTAGGGAGGGCGAAGTATTAGCTAACCCGAAGACTGGGTAAAAGGTGCTCCAGGCAAAGGAACCGGAGTGTGTGGTTCAGCCTGGCTACAGAGTAAGAAGATGTAGCAGTAACAGCAGTAAAACAGGTCCCAATTGTTACTCTAGGGCAGAGACTGTGCCAATTGCACATTTTTACTCAGGGCAGGGTCCATCACCCCGCCCTAGAACAGGGCTCCGAGTCCTCAGCCACCCCTGTGATCATCCAGTGCATTGAGAGGGCCGCCGCGGCTCAGAATCGCGCGCCTGTTTTCCATCCACCCCCCCCCTCAGGTCCTCCACGCAGCGACACGGACGCACCCCCCACCCCCAGCCTCCGACGTGAGCCTCACTGGAGTCCAGGGGGTCGCAGACCGGGGAAAAGCCCGGTGGGAGGGGGCTCTTGTCCACCAGGACCTGGATATCGGTCACCACGTTCTCCTGCGGATTCTGGATTTGTGGGGGGAGAATAGAGCGAGAATAACTCAGCAGCCCGCCGTGCCTGGCGAACGGACCCGGGGAGTGGGCGGAACCGCGGGTAAACGCCCCTTACCTCCAGGCTGCCCAAGGTACTGAGGCACAGGAAATAGCCAGATTTCTGCGCGAAGCTCTTGCCGAAGCTGGCGGGCGCCCCCTCCACGGTGCAAGAGATCTAAGGTGGAACGCAGGTCACCACCAGGCTTCGGCCCCGCCGCGGCCGCCCCTGCCCCCTTTTAGTTCCCGTCACTCGACGCGGCTCACCGCACTGAATCCCCGCGGCGGAGGCGCCGAGGCCGACGACCAAGCCAGGCCAGCCAGCGGTGTCGTGTCGTGCCCAGGATCCATCCTCCGGGCCAAAAGCGAAAGGCGGTGGACCACTTCGGACTTCAGAGTCAATGTCCCAGGGCCGAGTTCTGGCAGGAGTCTGAACTACAACTCCCAGACGGCCTTGCGAAAGGCGGGGCCATGAAACGCTGTTTGCGCGTGCTCAAAAGCCGCCGACCAATTGTGTGGGGACGCTGAGCCACGCCCCTCGTGCGTCGGCCAGGTGCGCCAGTGAGCAGAGACGTTTGCGGAAAACTGTCTCTCTTCCTTTTCATACCCAGCAACTTCCTCCGGAAACGTCTCGGCTCAGCGCTAGGGGACTAATTCGCTGCTACTCAGAACTATGTTCCCCGAATTCATGGCGTTGTCAGCATCTTCAGTAGAGACACGTCCTTTGTGTCCCCGGAAATTTAAGAAATATGAAAATCTCACAATTGTAGTTCTGGGAAGTCATATCGAGGGAAATACTCAAGGGTTACGCAGCTATTCGTTTAAATAAAAAAGGCCAACCACCATAAGCCATGAAATTTTGGTGTAACTTGAGGACTTGTTCACAAATACAATTAATTTTTTAAATGAGGTATAAAAGTATTTAATAGGGAAACATGCTCTTACATCCCTCAGCGGGTAAGTATGGAAAAATAGGGAACCTAATATTACCTACTTTTCTGCATTTTCCAGTTTTCTACAATATGGGTTGGTCCACTGCCTGTTTTGTTTCTTTGTTTGTTTGTTTTTGTTTTGTTTTTTGTCCATCCTGTGAGCTAAGAATGTTATTTATATATATTTGTGTTTGTGAAGTTCAAAAGAAGAATAGTTAAATATGAAAATTATATGAAATTCAAGTTCAGTGCCCTTAAGAATAATGAGATGTAGAAATGAACAAACCATGGGTTCCCCTTGAAGTACCCCATTAGTCCCACTGCTTGGGAGAAATGTTGGTTCACCACTTCAGGAGTTCTCCAAGCGAAAGCTGAAACTGGCTTCCACATACGGAGGGCAAAGAGATGGAAGAAAGAGACAGACCACTCCAGATTGGTAGGTGGCAGTTTAATAAGTAAGGAAACTCATCTACCAGCCTTGGCTTGGGCACCACAAGGCAAATCAATCTCCACCCCACCCAGCAAAATCTTAAAAGTTTATATAGCGTCCTCAACTGGATTCAGAGATGTAAACTATACATATGGTCTCAACAAAACATTACTCTCTGAAGGCTGTGCCTTGAAGTGGCTCCTAGTGTGAATAAAAATGCAGAGTGTACATTCCAAGGACAAGGGAAGGCAGAAGGAGCCTCTGATTGCCCTGGTCCACCTCGAGGGTCAACTGGCAATCACATCCTCTTGATGACCTCCTCCAACATTCCATCCCTTGTGACCATTTCTTAAAATCTCCCTCTTCTGAAATGTGCACTGAACAGTCAGCAAGGGGTTTCACCAGCATGGAAGTGGCTCATTTGGCGACTATGTGGCTGCACTGGAGACAGATACCGTAACAAGAATATGGGCATGTTCAAGAGAAAACAGATTAAGATCATGATTCCCAAAATAAGTAACAATTTCTTCCATCAAGAGTCCCATGATCCAAACCACACATTAAGTCCCCTAGGCTAAGGGATCAAATCACTCAGGGCTTTTGTTCACTTGTGTCCTCGTGTGATTGATAAAAATGATACATTAGCCGACTCAATCAGATAGGAACACACAACATTCTGCTCAGGTAATGGCACAGGTGCCCACTTACATGGCAGTAATGTCCAAGTCCATTCTATTTGGGAAGACAGCTATTTTTTCATTAGAGATATTTCAGTATTCAGTAAGAACAATCTGCCAGCTATCATTTAAGGCTTGCTGGGTGAGTGAAGTAAGGGCTCTGTGTGGTATAATGTCCTCCAGGTCAATAGAAGGAACAAAGATGGCAGCCAAATGATTGTATCAGTGGGAAACAACATGCCTACCTGGCCTTGAGGAGAGGGAGACTGGCAACTTTTACTACCAGGGGCAGACTCTCCCCAATGCCCAGGAAAAACTACCTTCTCAACCCACCTCTCAATAGAAAGGGAAGTTCTTACCACAACATGCTGTTTCTTTGTAAGAGACTCCACCTGCAAGAGCACTGTGTACACTGCTAGGAGCTGTTACTCTATGGGGTATATCAGGTTTCTGACCCCTTCCAGAGTTAGAACCAAAATCCTAAGGGCACCGTCCCCTTCTGTTGTCTCTGCCACAGTATCCAACCCATGTCTTCCAGAGTCACAGTCACAATTAACTCAAATAGTATCCCCGCTTGGAAGATGCCCAGAGTTCCAATTGGCTTCATTTTTTCCTTCTCAATGGCAACTTGCTGCTCTGATCCCCAGTCCCACATATGTCCTTTCTTTATGCAGTATAAGGGACAGAGGCATTGTGCCAGGTGAGGAATAAAAGTCCCCCAAAACCCCAAAACTATAAAGATTTGAACCTCTTACATGTTCCTAGGGGAACATGTTCCTAGGGGTTGGATAAGCCTGCACCTTGTGAATCGCAGCCTCTGGGACAATGAGCATCTTACCCAACCATGTGACTTCCAGAAACTCTATGGCACTGGCTGGCCCTTGAATTTTTTGAGTTCACCACCCACCCTCTCACTTGCAGATGTTTCACAGAATCTGCAGAGTGTCCTGCACCCAGGGCAGGTCTTCACATATCAACATTAGCTCATCAATATTATGGGTCTGATGTGGGGAAGGAGAACAGGGATGGGTTTCAGGCTACCATTTCATGACATATTGTGCAGGTAGCCCTGGGGAAGCACCTGAAAGGTCTATTATTGTCCCTTTCACATAAAGACAAATTGACCTTGTGACTCAGCAACCAGAGATATACTAAAAAAAGAATTTGCTAAGTCCAATACAGCTTGATACACTTCTAGGACCATGGCCAAGTTATTTAAGATGATGACAAAGTTGGGCACAGCTGCATGGATGGGGGGACACCACCTTGTTCAATTCCCAGTAGTCCACAGTCATCCACCATGAGCCATCTGGTTTTTTTAACCAGCCATACTGGACTATTAAAAGCACTCTGGACAGGACATATAATACCCACTGAGCAGATAGTTCTCAGGTAGTTTCTTCTATTTCCTTATTCCACCCCCACCCCCCAGATATGCTGTTTAACAGTTACCACTCTTCACAGCAGGAATAGACTTACTGATTTCCAGTTCGCATTTCCCTTCAACACTGGTTTGGTCACTTTAACCCAGATGCAGAATTCATCTATAGATGAGTTGAATAGGCTTGCAGAGTTTGACCTTATAGGATATCAGTGTCTGATATGTTCTCTGGTATTGAAGAGATAAAAACCTCCTATTCTTGGGAGTTCCCTGATGGTGTAGTGGCTTAAGGCTTCGGCGCTGGCGCTGTCAGTGCTGCGGCCTGGGTTCGATTCCCAGCCAGGGAGCTAACCGCATACCAAAAAAAAGCAAAAAAAAAAAAAAAACAAAAAACAAAAAACCCCCAAAAACCTCCTATTCTTGATGCAGCCACTATGATAAACAGTATGGAGCTTCCTCAAAAAATTAAAAATAGATAATAAAAATATAATCCAGCAATCCCACTTCTGGGTATTTATCCAAAGAAAACAAAAACACTAATTCTAAAAGCTGCAACTGCACCCCTATGTTCATTGCAGCATTACTTACAATAGCGAAGACATGGAGGCCACCTGGGTGCCCATCATGGACGACTGGATAAAGAAGAGGTGGTACATGTGCACGATGGAGTACTACCCAGCTCTAAAAAGAATGAAATCCCGCCATTTGCCAGAACGTGGATGGACCTGGAGGGCACTACGCTAAGTGAAATAAGTCACACAGAGAAAGACAAGTACCGTATGCTTTCCCTCATATGCAAAATCTAAAAACAAACAAAAAACACACAAATGAATAAATAAAACAGAAACTGACCTATAGATTAGAGAACAACCTGATGGTTGCCAATAAGGAGAGGCTTGGGGAACAGGTGAAGAAAAAGCCCTCCTATTCGTAGGGGGTAGAATGCCCAATTTCCAGGGTCAGAGGAACCTTCCCGACCATAACCATTTGCCCTCTGTAACCAACAGTGGTGCTGAGGGGGCCAGAAAGCTTCTGAGGGTCGGGATGTATTAGAGTACACTCAGCTCCAGCATCCACCAGAGCTGTCATCTTTGTTATTTCTGGGAGACCAGTGAATAGTAGTAAAGTTTAGTCACCCTAAGTGGCCGTCACTTGAAAGCTATTTTGGCTTGCATCCTATATGCGGGGTATAGGAGGCACCCCCATGAATAGGACAGGAGCAGGTGGGGCATCAGGGATGGCAGGGAGGGGAGGCGGGTCTGAGCTGTTGTTTAGGTTTTAAGGCTTTCCACAGGCCGACCAACACAGCATTGGATTGTTGGTCTATCTTTTCAGGTGGGGTCCCAGCAGCGAGGAGGTCAAAGCACATTTGTTTCCTGATTACTTTTACGGGACCCTTTGTAGCTGATCGACATAGCCTTTTGGCCTCTGGAGCTCCCTCTTTGTCTTGGAGCTCTGCCCATATCTGTTCAGGGGGTTTGTCAGTCTCCTCAGATCAACAGTGGATTGTCCAACGTCATAAATGTTTTGTCCCATGACTGGACTCAGCAGGGGTATCTACATCTCTTACCAAGTCCTAGGAGAAGACTGGAGTATCTTGGCTTTCATTTCTGCAGTGAATGTGGCCCAATCAGGGCCCTCGAAGACAGGGGCATAGATGACCTGTCTCATTCCCAGGTCCCTAAGAATTTGTTGTTCCTTCTGTATAGATTTCCAGGGTCCCATGTGCCCAGGGAGGTCACCCTCATTGGGCCAAGCCTCCCTGCAGAATAAAACAATCTCATCTATAAGGGAGTGAGGACAGCCTGAGCGCCGTGCAGGCACTGCCAGAGAGCAGGGTGTGTGGCGACATTGTTCATTTTCTCTGTCTCCTGCCAGTCTGAGAAAGGCCATGATCCCCGCATATCCCATACCTGCAGTAAACACACCTGGATACTTTCCCTGGCCTTTTGACAGAAGTTGGCTGCTATATCAACAAGCTCAGCGGGAGTATATTCTCTCATCAGGAACATTTCCTGAATTGAGTGCTGCCCCACTGGCTGGGGTTGTTGTGACTATTGAGGGGAGCAGAGTTTGCCAGTCCCACAATATGCCTTTGGAGATAGTGACGATTTTAAGCTGATTCTTTTCTTTTTCTTTTTTTTTTTTTTTTTTTGCTTTTTGGTATGTGGGTAGCTCCCTGACCGGGAATCGAACCCAGGCCGCAGCGCTGACAGCGCCAGCACCAAAGCTTTAAGCCACTACACCACCAGGGAGCTCCCTTAAGCTGATTATTTTTAAGAAACAAAAGACTCAGGAAAAACCTTTGACCTTCCCCCTAAATATCTGAAGGAATTTAGAAGAGGACCTGCTCCAGAACTGAAGAGATCATCACAGATAACCATAGCTATGAAGGAGGTGTTAGGCAGAGAGGAACCTAGCAGGGCCCTTTTAATCAAAGTCCCATTGTTAAAGGTGACCCAGCAAACATTTGTTTACCAAACATTTGCTTTTCCATGTCCATGTGAATTGCCTTCCCTCCCTTTGAAGTCCGAACCACAACTCCCCCTTCTCCTTAGCTCCAGATGGCATCTAAGCCTCAATTGTCCATCTGTCCAGGGGTCTCATATTCTTATGTCACCCCTATGTGTCATACATAATAAAGTTGGTTATTTTCTCCTGTCAATCTATCTTGTGTGTTCATTTGATTATTAGTCTAGTCAGAAGAACTTAGAAAGGTGGGAGAAACATGTATTCTCCCAGGGATTCCATGTCCTTCCCATAGGCTTTATCAAAAGCACTCAGACCTTCATCTAAACTAAACCCAGAATGGTGGCATATCTGTTTTAGAGGGAAAAATCACGAACTTTCTGTTTGCAGGGCCAGGATTAGCATGAGATGAATGAGGCATTTGCTTTGGTTGCAAAATTTAGGGGGCCACCAAAAAGTTCTGTTATTATTATACCCATTTTACGGCTATGGAAACTGAGGCTGAGAAGAAGTTGCTCCAGGGAGGCAGGACTATTCACACACAGCCTTGGCTTCTACCTCACAGCTGTGGTCCCAAATTGACCCTAAAGTTTGAAGGCCAGCACAGTACAGCTCCAATAAGTCAGCTTTACCCAGGGTTGTGTGTTTGCCCCTGGAGTCCTGGTCGGGGAGGGAGGCCCCTGCTCATGGGACACACTAGCTCCTCCATGACTCTTTATCAAAATCGTCCCCAATTCCTTGTCATTTGGTTGCTGAGTGGCTTTAATGGGGGGAGGCATCTGGGTAGAGAAATGTCTAACTAGGGGACCTGGGGGTGCTTCTCCAAGCCTTCTGGAAATCCTGGACCCCTGATCTTGACCACAGATACCAGAAATGACTCACCCAACAGAATCTGGGTTTCAATCTGGGTTGTGCTCAGGCCATGATTGAAGAAGCCACATGAAAAGCACACAGCTGCCTTCCAACTGCCACACCCAGAAGTAGGGAGCCTGTCACTCTGTCTCCCTTGGCCACATGGGAGTGGAAGTCAGTGTGGCATGAGTCTCCTCCATCCTCCCTTCCGGGTCCAGCCCTCTTTTGGAACCTCTCCTGGGGTTGACCATGTCCCAGATGGCCCCAATTGTCTTTCTTCACAATGTGCTCCTTGCTTTGTGGCCTTTCTCTGTTTTCTACTTTTCCACCTGCCTGTGAGCCACAGGCCCTGCCTGCTCATCCATTGAATGCCTACTGGATGCGATGCATTTTACTCACAACTCCTCACTGGCCCCTTGTCGTGAGGTGGCTCCTGTTATTGCCCCACTTTACAGATGAGTAAACTGATGTTTAGAGGATTTATTTGGCCTCCTGGGATGACAAGGGCAGATTCTATTAATAGAAGTAGGAGCTGGAGCCAGGACAGGTGCCTGGACAGCCTTGTTTGTTGGCTGGAGCAGCCTCTGGTGGTCTAATGAGAAACTGCAGCCTGGGGCACATGGGCTCATCCTTCGTGTCTTCAAGCATGGACAGGCAGCAGTCTCTCCTAAGACACCCTCCATGGCTCCCTATGGTCCTCTCAGCGACGTCAGGGATGCTAAGTGAACCATGGATCACCATGGGTCACCATGGATATCCCTGAACACAAAACCCAGCCTCTTGGGTCAGACCCAGGCCCTGCCTGACCCCAGTCCACCTCTCAGCCTCAGTTTCCCTAGCTGGGTACTAAACCAATGATGGCCTCTGCCTCTTCAGGTGGCAATACAGAGGAGCACAAGGCTGGCATGCCCTAAGTGTTCAGTAACTGCAACTGTCACACCCAGGAACACAGGAGAAGGGCAGGGACTCACACAGGGACGTCCCAGGCAGCTCCCCTCCTACAGGAGCTCACAAGCAAGCTGATGGCACCCAGCCCAGGAGGGTCAGCCGTAATTTGGCAGAAACAGTGCACCTCTTTTCTGGGAAACTGAAACTGAAAGCTAAACTGGCCTCTTCCTCCAGACGACCCGCTCTTTCAGGTTGGGGGATTCTTTCAGAACTTACCATTGGTCAGAATGGCTCCTATGCTAATAAGGGGCAGCTCCACCCCTAGAAGGTTCCAGCGCCTTCCCTTGACTCCCTCTCAAGCTTCCTAGATCTCTCAGGGCAGGTCTAGATGGCACCCACTTTGTACCACTATATTCCTGCATATGTGGATGACAACCTGAAGCCAATGCTGGAGAATCGCAAGCTGAGGTTGTTGGTGGGGATCCTGCTGGTCCTGATCATGATAATTCTGATTGTGACCATGATAACCTTCATTGTCAGGGCCAACAGCAAGGCCTGCAAGGATGGCCTCCGCGCAGAGCAGGAGTGTCGAAACTTTACCCACCTTCTGAATCGCCAGCTGACCCAGGCCCAGGAAGTCTTACTTAAGACCGAGACCCAAGCTGCCAACTGCAACCAGACTGTGGTAAGCCACTGCCACCCCTAGACAGGGTCCTGTGCTTGGTGGGGAGGGAGTCACAGGGTCTAGGTAGAGGTGGTGATAGACCTTGAAAATGTCCCCTGGGCCTGTGTATCGGGAGCCTGAATTTCCCCACCAGGATTTGGGGACCTCTAAACTCTCTTTAGGGTGCATGTATGGGGTGAGGCCTTAAAACTCCCCAAAGTACCCAAATTAGTGTCCTTACTAGAATGTGGGTGAATCTTCAATGCTAGGGTGTTGGTCTGGGGGAGCAGAAATTCCCTCTGGGGGTTCGAATGGGAATCTCACCAGGCCCTGAAGAAGGCAGGGGCTCTTGATGCTGCCACTGCATCCCTAAGAGAGTGAAACTTTCACTTGGGTCTTGATGTGGGGGTCCTTGAACTCCCACTGGACATCTAACTTGAGTTCAGAAATTCTTCTGTGTTCTGAGTTTACAAGGACCGCTAAATCTTCCTGGGCAATAGCTTAGAGAATCTGGAAATTTCTCCTAGGGTTTGGGCACGGGGAGCCTCAAATTCCCATGTGTAGCCCTTGAAACTCCCACTTTGAGGATCACACCCTAATGGATGGTCCCGGAAGGGTGGAAGTTTGTGGCCATTCTTCAAAGTGAGAGACTGAAGTGGAGGGAAGGTTGGAGGGAACACTGAAAGGGGTTTGCACCTGAGGCCCTCAGAGACCAGGGCCTGGGATGGGGTCCCAGGCCTAGAGACAGCAGCCAAATCCCTCAGGGACAGCACCTCAATTTCAGAACTACCCCTACCCCTGGCATCCTAGGTGACTCTGACAGCTTCCCTGGAGATGGAGAAGGCTCAGGTACAGCAGCTTCAAGGTGAGAAAAACACGAGGCCCGGGTTCCATGGAGGGGGTTTGGAGGGGTGGGTCAGGTATTGAAGAAGAGGGAGAAGGAAACAGGGAGGGTCTCAGGTCAGAAGGGCCAAGGGCCAGAGTCCAGTGGAGGTGGGAAGGGGGTGTGCCAGGTTTCCATGGTGGACTGGGGTCCTGTCCCAGGGTTGGGCATGGCCACATGCGCTCTTATTTTGTCCCACACTAGCGGAGATCGAGAAATTGAAGCAGAACTTGCAGGAGACTTCCAAGGAACTGAAACAACTAAGGTCGGAACACCCCATTCCAAGGCTCAAGACCCACTTCGCGGAGTTCCCTGGTGGTGCAGTGGCTTAAGGTTTCCGCGCTGTCAGCGCTGCGGCCTGGGTTCGAAGGGAGCTACCCACATACCAAAAAAAAAAAAAAACACAAACAAACAAACAAAAAAAACCCCACTTCGGCTCGGAAAATTCCGATTGCTCTCGGGACAAAGTTTGAGTCCCATCCTTGTCTCTCGTGTCGCCCAGGCATGGGTGGCAGCTGCCCACTGTCCTCCCCAGCGACTTGGTGAAGAAGGATGGGGTATTTTGAGGGCCAGCGGGCCCCCCTCCGCTGGCGGAGCCGGGCCCTGTCGCTGCCTGAGTTGTCTCCATCTCTACTCCAGGGAAGAGAATGAGGCCTCACGCAGGAAAAATGACTCCACCAGCTCCGGAAACACCATCGGCCCCTTGGTAGTCTCTGTTCTCCTGACTCTCAGTCTTGGGGCTCTACTGACCTGAGGTCCCAGGAAGCTGGCTGGTAAGGAGGGACTCCGGGGAGGGGAGGGAGGGAGTCAGAGATAGGCAAGGCCCAGGGAGGTGGTCTGCCTTCGGGGTGGAAGGCTCTTGGGGAGAGAGAGAGAGGAACCACGTGAGGAGGGTGGGCCCTGGGATGGGGCGGGGTTGGGAAGGGGCGGAGCCCTTGTGCTGACTGCCTCCAGTCGGCCCTGAGTCTCCCCCTTTTGCACTGTCTCTTAGGCCGCAACCTGGACTGGTGTGGTTCCCGCACAGCTCCCCTGTCCTGCCCAGTTCTGAGGGGGCCACACGGCAGCACGGTTGTGGGGAGGGAACAGTTGAGGGGAGTGGTGGGGGCCCGGTGGCAGGGTGTGGTTCATGGGGCAGTTCTGAGAGGTCTCTGTGGCAGCCTTGGGGGTGGAGAAGCATCAGATCTGGCCCAGGGCTGCCTCCCTGACCCCTCACCCGCAAGCTGAGGTCATGGAGCATCTGCCTATCGCTGTCATGGTTTCTGGAAGGTCACTTCCTTCTGGGGTCTTTGAGGTCCAAAAAATAAACACCCCTTTTGGGGGGCAAGACCTTACTCTGAAGTTTCTCGAGTGTTATTGTGCCACCTGGGACCCATTGACATCTACACCCAGCTTTCCCCATTCCAGACTGTTCCCAGGAACCCACAGGGTTTGGGCAGTGATAAAGCGGGACTGGGATTTTAAGAAATCTGACCAGGCTGGGAGGTCTGTGGGCAGAGCTGAACTCTTGGAACTCTTCTGGTCCTAACATTCTGCTTGCAAACGCTATGGTTTCAACATCTCTCTCTCTCTCTCTCTCTGTGTGTGTGTGTGTGTGTGTGTGTGTGTGGGTGTGTGTGTCCTCCATCTTGGAATGGAGCCAGAGCATGCACGTGGCCGGCCACGAACACATGTTCTCAGGCTCTCAGTACCTTTTCCTTTTTTTAAAATTTTTCCCGAAGAAATCCTTTTGGTGATGGATTACCGATGTTATTATCTAGTGGACAGCAGGCACCGCCCCACTGCCTACCTGGCCCTCTCCTCTGCTAGAATCTTCTTAAAGGACTGTACACCCTCGTCAATGCTCACTGAGTGCTCAGCGCCCTACTCTGGTCCCCACCAAATCTCCTGATGCCCATGGTTCCAATGAGGAAACAAAGACTAAGATGAGAGGGACACCTTGTCCTAGCTCCCTGATCCCTTCCCATGGAAAGTGGGGGTCTGGGATTCAAACCTGAATCTACAGACATACCCAGGCCAGGCCTTTCTCCCAACGTACCCCTCTCCTCCATCCCCTAAACTCTTATTCATCCTGCAAGATGCAGCTCTGGAACCTCCTCTTTCAGAGAGTCTCTGCTTCTCCAAAATGGAGAGCTGCGATCCTGACAGACCTTTCACCCACTCGCTTGGATCTTTCCACCCCCCCATAATCCCTTCCTCCTTTGTTATCTTCCTTCCTCCAAATTCTCCTGGAATCCCAACTATTGTTCAGGCAACTTCCTGCCCCTCTCCTGGAGCCAGGACCCTTGCATCTGCCCAGAATTCTGCACTGACCTCAGGTCCCAGATGGTCATCAAACTCCCCCTCCATGGCTCCCGCTGTCCACCCTGGGTCCCCCAAGCACCATCCCTGCCACAGGCACCCCTGTTCTTCTTCCCCCTCCTTTCCCCTGGTTCATCACACTCCACCCACTGACCATTTCTCTGTGCATGAACCTTGTCTCCCTCCTGCCTCACTCTGAGGCAGGGTTTCTCAGCCACAGCACTGTTGATGTTTGGACTGGAGTGCTCTGCAGTGGGCGCTATCCTGGATGGGTAGGATGTCACGCAGAATCCCTGGTAGCCCCCTACCTCCAGGTTCTGACAACAAAAAATGCCTTCAGACATTACCCATTGTGGGGGGCAGAATCACCTCCGGTGGGAACCTCTGCTCTAGAGGGCAAGACTTGAGTGCCCCCCACTTCTGTGTCCCCGGCTTGCAGGAGGGTCAGCAGGAGCTCATGGAGTCCCTTTTACCAAGCCTGAGTCATTTCACCTCCACCACAGCCCCACTTAATAAATTAGGGAACTGGTCCAGAGAAGTGCCTGGACTTGCTCAGGGTTCTCAGCTGCTCAGGCAATTGAACCTTTGGCTTCCAGCAAGTTCCCTTGATTTCCAAGAAGCTAACCCTTGGCATATGACCAGATGACCTCAGTCATTCTCCCCCATCACCATCCTCCACTCCCATTCCCATCTTGACCAAAACCGTGCTGTCTACCCCCATACCTGGACTGTGTTGCACTGATGAAGGGGGGTGGGGGATAGCTTTGCCCAATAAGATGGATTAGACCAATATCCCTCTCACCCCACCCCCCACAATGGCACACGCATAAACTTCTTTTTTAAAATGCCCCACTGGTTGTGACTAGCAGAGCTAGGAGTTGAGAAGTTAGGACTGAGGGGTCCTGAAGGTCTGTGGGGATTCTGGCTCCAGTAGGAATCAAGCAGTGCCCAGTGGCTGCTGTGTGTCCCTAGCCTGTGACTTGGCCTCTCTGGCTTCCTATTTATTTGTGTGGAATGAGGGAAGAGCAACACTGAGTTTCCAGTTAACAGTGTTCACTCAGCTCACATTTCTTGCACAACTACTGTGTGCTAGGCCCAAGCCGGGGCAGTAGAGATGAAGCTGGTGCGGGCTTTGCTTTCTAGGGGCTCACCCAGTCAGCTAGGGAGACAACTGGGACTAGACATAACGAAAATAATAGCAGAGCTGAAAGAACTGACCTAAAGGGGACTGAGGTAGTGGAGGAGGGGTTCGGGTTCGGGTTCGGGTTCAGGAGGAAGAGACACACAGGTGGATGCGGGGCAGGGTAGAGTTGGGCACACAGGAAGGAGAGGGTGCTCTGGCAGAGGTGAGGCAGACAGAAAGAGGAAAAGAGTTAACAAAAATGAGCTTGAGGAGGCTAACAAGGACCAAGTGTAGCTGAACTTGGCAAGCTGCAAAATCAGAGCTGATAGGGCTACTGCTGCCGCATCTTGAAACACCAGCCCTGACCTTGGGATACAAGCTTATCTGAGCTTGCCCGGCTGCAAGGACAAATTCAATCTCCATCCAGACCCCTAGCCCTCACCCCCCACCCCCAGCACATCTCACACATCTCAACATGCCTCATGTGTATGACACAACCAACTTGTCTGATTAGCCTGGACAGTAAGAAATTACATAATTCCCCTTGTCAATAAAAGAGGCCAATCCAAAGTTCTCAGGCCCAGCTAGGCGTAACCCCTGCAACTAAAGAAAATAAAACTACCAAAACCTCGTTAAAAATCTGGGCCCTTGAGCCACTCTCCTGCTTGGGCCTGCTCCCACCCCTTGGGGGTGTACTTCCCCTTTTAATAAACTGTATCTTCATTTCACCTTATTTTCCTTTCAATAAACTCCCTCTTTGTTTCACCTCTATACTCTGGTGTGTGTCTTGTTCAGTTCTTTGCTCCAGACACCAAGGACCTGGACACTGCGCAGAGAAGGGCCCCACTCTCTGGTAACAGAAGGAACAGCCAATGCAAAGGCCCTGGGGTGGGAAGGTGCTTGCAAGAAGAGCATTAAGGAGGGTCAGAGGTGCCCCAGGAGGAATGACGTCAAAGACACGGTAGGGGTCTTGCAGGGGAAGGAGGAAGAGGAGGGGTGAGGAAAGTGCCGGATTAGGCAGAGGCGGAATGGCAGCGGGTGAGGAAGAGGGGAGAGGTAGGAAGGAGAAATGAAAATGGGGGAGGAAGTGGGGAGGAGGGGATTTGATCCTGAGAGGGACTTGTAAACTGTGACTTGGCCTCTCTGGCTTCCTATTTATTTGTGTGGATCTAATTCACACGTTCATATCGCCCCCTGGAGGCTTAGTGGAGAACGAGCGGGGAAATGGGGCCGGTCCACATTTGCATCTACCCTCTGGCCCTCACAGCTGGTCACAGAAAGTGTGACATCCTGATCCAGGGTGGCTTCTGTCGGTTGAGTAGCCTTTCTAACAGCCTCGGTTTCCCCATGAATAGAATGGGAACAATATGCCCCTAACCCCTCACCAAGTGCCCCCTGTACAAATGGGCACTTTGCATGGATGTGCTTATGTGATTGCCACTAAACCCTACAGGACAGGACTACTGCCACCCCCACTTCACAGAGGGGCAAACCGAAATTCAGAGGATAGCATGCAGGAGGCAGAAACAGGACTGGAAGCCAGGGCCCTCAGTCGTGTCATGGCCTTGGGTAGCCTGGTCTGGCTCTGGGCAAGGACCCAGCCCCTCCCAGGGGACTTGGGAAGCCATGGCCAGGCGGGGCAGAACCGTGGGTGTCCCTGGCGCCCCAAGGTGCCAATTAAATGCTCGCGGCCGTCTGGGGACATAGCTGTGGACTACGGCATGGCCGAGCAGGGGCCAGAGCCCGGGCGCGCATGGCGGGTTCTCGCCCTGTGCGGAGCTGCTGTGTTCCTGGCGGCAGCTGCGGCCGGGGGGGCCCTGCTGGCCTGGAATCTGGCCGCCGCAGCCTCCCGGAGGTCTCGCTGCCCAGAGCCAGAGGCGGGGATCAATGCCACTGCACCTCCAGGAGATCTGGTGCCCGAGGTCGACGATCTGTTGCGCCGGCTGTCAGAGGCTACCCATCGCGAAGAGGCTCTGGCCAGGCAGCTGAGCCAGGCCGAGGGTGTCCGTCGGGAGCTGGAGAAGGCGCTAAGGGCCTGCGAGGGTCACCAGGTAGGTGGGCAGGGTTGGGTGGTAGGGCATCCAGAATGTCGGGGGAGAGGGCCTGCACAAACAGCTCCTGGGATCATCCCCCCCATGTATGCCTTGGTTTCCCCAATTTTTCAATGTGAATGAGAATAGCATCATAATCTCTTCCAACTCCTACAAATGCCAGTTCACCTTTGAGTTCACCTTCTAATCTAGAAGGCCCCATCGTCCTCTGCTATTTGCTGGATAAATAGTGGTGACCGGAGAAGCCCTAGACCCCTGAGCCCACCTGAGGAGGCCCTGTTTTATCCTTCCCCCAGGTATCCACTCAGCCCACCCCCACCTCACCCCAGCCAGTGTCCAGCAGTCCTATTTCGGGATAGAGACATTTAAGTCACCTGTAATTAGGAGGCTAAAGTTGGCTTCTTGGAGGAGGTACCAGCCAGGTCCTCCCTTTCCCTCTGGCCACCCCCTTCAAACTCTTTCTTAACCCTTCCCAGCCTTGAGCCTCACAGAAGAACCATCCTGAAAATCCCAACTATTCATAACTACTGTGTACTTCTCTATACAGAGCCCAGCAGAGGTTGGGCAGCATGTGAATTTTAGAAATCAAAACAAACCCCTTACCCATTTCCTATCTACCTAAGGGAAGGGCCTGGGGCAGCTAAGGTTAAGAGCACTCTGTCCTGAGTTCAAATTCTGATTCTGCTTCCTGACGGAAGATGCTCTGAGGCCAGGCCAGTTGTTTTGCAGAATGTCTCACAAAGGTGACACATTTACCCCACAAACCCAATCACTATCAACAACCAAATAGACTTCTGTTGGATTGAAACCCCAGTCAACCAGTCTAGATGTAGCTGGAATTGGAACCTGAGTCTGACTGCAGAGCAAAACCATTTCCACATTTGGGGCTGGGGGCCAGTAGACCTGGGCACAGACCACCCTCCAGGCAGGCAGCTGTCACCACGTAGTACCCCAGACTTCAGCAGCCACTTCTGTGTTTTACAACTACAGGACCCCAAAGGACCTTCCAGCAGAGCTCAGGAAACACCAGTGTGTCAGCTCAGTCTCCCCTAAAAGGGTGGGGCCAATTCCCTCCTTCTGCCCTCCCCATTCCCTGTCATCCTCATCTCCCCTCCACTCCGCAGAGCCGGCTCCAGACCCAACTGATGACACTGAAGACTGAGATGGACGAGGCCAAAGAACAGGGAACTCAGATGGGGGCCGAAAACGGGGCTCTGACAGGTGTGTAGGGGAGCGAGTATGCTGGGCAGGGCTAGGGGTGGGAGGAGCCTAGAAGCTTCCTAGCTACGCAAATGACACCTAGGTGTAAACGTAATGCGAATGAACGCGAAAACTTATGAAAGAAATGCACATACCATTGCAAAGGTCACAGAAACACTAATGCGACAAATATACAAACTCCATGTAAAAGACTTCCAAAAGCAATGCAAACCTATGAAAAGCTATGCAAATGACACGTAAAGGCCATGTAAACAGCACACAAATTTAATTAAAATAAAGCAAAGCACGCAAATAATACGCAGACTATAAACTCGGGAGCCTGGCCTCCCGCCTGACGGTGCCCACTGTGCTCGCAGAAGCCCTGGCGCGCTGGGAGGCGGCAGCCACCGAGTCGGCTAGGCTTCTCGAAGAGGCGCAGCGGCGCGCCAGCACGGCCGAAGCCGAGGGCGGAGCCTGCGCGGCCCGGGAGGCGGCGCTGCAGGAGCGCGTGTGAGTGAGGGGCGGACCCGGCTCTGTGGACGGTGTTGCACGGCCAATGGCTGTGCGAGTCTTTGTTCTTTTGGCCAATCGTCACGTGGGGCCTGGGGGGAGGGGTGGGGCGGTGCCGTTGGGGCGGGGCATCCACAGGAGGATCCCGGAGTTGGAACCTAGGGCTAGTGAGCACTCTGGAAGAGGGAATCCCCAGATTTGGGGGCCGGTACTCGAGAGACAGGGGTTCTTGCGGTCGGGCGCTTATGGGGGTCCCTGGGAAGGTGGTGGAAGGGTGCAAGGAAAGAGGAGTGTCAGTAGAGGGGCCACGGGTCCGGAGCGGGACTTCTGGAGGAGGGGCTGGGAGAGCCTGGAGAGGAATTCCGGGAATGGCCAGGGGTGGAGAAAGGATGGGGATCTCAGGGGAGTGTGGCTCCCAGGAAAGGAGGTAGAGTGTTGGGGGTTCTCTTGGGGTCGGGGGTCCAGGTGCTGACCGACCTCCCTCGCGGCAGGAAAGCCCTGGAAGCTGAGATGGACTCCCAGCGCAGGGTGCCTCACTCTCGGCCCCGCTCCGGATCCCGACCCCGGCCCAGCCCCCGCTCTCGTTCTCGCCCCAGACCCACTGGGGGCTGCCGGCGGCCGGCGAAGCGCACCTGAGCGTGAGTCAGCTCTCTCGCAGGATCGAGGCCCGAGGCCCGAGGACAGACACGGTGGCGGCCCTGGGGGAACATGTATAGAGGTGCCCACGCTGGACCTGATGCCCAGTCGACATGGATCAAGGTCAGCTTTAGACCCAGGAGCCGCTCTGAAAGGAAACTGCAGAAAGGAGACTCGACCCTCCCTCCTGACCATCTAATGATTCTTCTACAAACTACGGCAAGAAGGAAACTGAGGAGGCCCATTCAGTCAACCAATGACATAGTGCTGATCTGAGACTTAAGTCCCCTCTAACGGTAGTATTGCCCTCATCGCACAGACCTGAGGACTTAGGGCCCAGCCCTGGCTGGGGTGTGACCTGGAGAGGTCACGCCTCTCTGGGCCTCAGTTTACCTTGTTTGTAAAATGAATGACTGGAATCATGTTTAGAGAGCTGGCTTGTCCTTGACACCAAAAACTGAGGAAGATGGCACAATGAGAAACCACAGGCCCCTCTTCCTGTGAGGATGGTGCAAAACTCCCAAATGGAATTTTAGCAAAGAGGATCAAGTAACATATGTTTTAAAGAGTCACGAAGGGGGCGGGTTCCCTGGTGGTGTAGTGGCTAGGCTTCCGCACTCTCAGTGCCACAGTCTGGGTTCGATTCCCAGCCAGGGAAACAACCCCCGCCCCCCCCCCAAAAAAAAAAAAAACCGCAAAGGGAACTTATGCCTGAGAGCAGGGATGGTTCAGTAATCAGAATTTTGTTAATAAAATTCTCCATACTAATGGATCAAATGAGAGAAATTCTGAAAAGGGCATCAACATTGGGGCCAAGGTGAGCAGGGCCACTGTCAAGTGCAGTAGACGCTGCTGTTAACTGGAACTCAACTGGCAGTTTTTCTTCCAGCATCTATAATACCAGTCCCCACGGGCGCCGGTTAGCTGGGAGTCTACTGAATTTAACATTGTTCTGGAGGTACTAGCTAATGCAGTTACACAATTAAAAGAAATGAGGTATAAATATTAAAAAAGAGGAAGAGATTTTAGAGGTTGGGTCATATTAAAGCACTGTTTATATTGGTCAAAAATAATTGAAATATCAACACTTTCATGTGGTTCAATCTCACATTATCTTTGTCTTTTACCTTTATACTTGGGATAACTTCAGACTAACAGAAAAGTTGGCAGGTAAGTACAAAGAACTGGGCATCCTTCGCCAGGTTCCACACATGGTAGCTTTCACCAGCTTTGCTTTCTTCTTTGTCTCTTCCATCTTTATGAAAAATTTAACAGAAATGATGTCTCTTTACCCATAAATACTTGAGTATGCATTTCCTAAAAACAAGGAATTCTCTCAATTATCATGGTACAATTATGAAAATCAGGAAATGGACATTGATAACATACTGTTATCTAATCTATAACCTTAAACAGATTTTCCCAACTGTTCTGATAATGTCCTTTATAACGAAAGAGTATCCTGGCTCTCATATTTGTCTAGTCTCTTTCATCTGGCATACTCCTCAGTCTGTCTTTGTTTTTCATGGTATTGGCATTTTTTAAAAGCCCAGGCCAGTCATTTTGTGGGTTGGGTTGGGTTTGTGTGGTTTCCTTATGATTAATTTCAGGTTGGCATTTTTGGCAGGAATGCATCAGAAACAATTTAACCTAACAAGATTACCTGCTGGTGGTATGATTTTATATATAAAAAAACCCCAAGAGAATCAACTGAAACTTTCCTATATATAAACAACTAGCTAGACAGTTCTTTGGAAGAAAAGAAAGATCTATTTCAGATAGTTTTTTGTACCCAGGAAAAAACTAATTTCCATATTATGTAAGGAGCTCTTATAAACTAAATTTTCAAAAAACAACTCAATAGAAAAATGGACAAAGAATGTAGACAGTCAGTTTATAGAAACATACTAAAAACCAAAAAAGGTGCCCAACCTCACTGCTAGAAAAGAAATGTAAATTCAAGCAAGAACGTGGTACCACTTTCTACCAGTTCATTTGTCAAAGATAAAAACAAAAACATATTAAAAGTTTGTGAATACACTGTGTTGGCACTGCTATGGGGAAACAAGTGGTTTCACACAGTATTCGTTGGACTGCTCATTGGTACGACCCCTTGAGAGGGCAGTTTTCTGAATCTCTCAAAATTAAAGCGCATACTGACCCATCAGCTCCCCTTCTAGCTAGCAAGTTCCTACAGCTACGTTTACATGGGTACAAAATGATGGACTAAAGGCAATGCAGGATCCTGGGTTGGATCCTGGAACAGAAAAATACTTGGTGGGTAAATCAAAGAGAGTCTAGAGTTTAGTTAATAATGATACACTAAGGTTAAGTTGTTGGTTTTGACAAGGAATCACGGCATGCTCGTGTTTGTTAAGATGTTAATAATGGGTGAAGCTGAGTGAGGGCTACTTAGGGACTCTCGGTATTATCTCCGCAAATTTTCTATAAATTTAAAATTATTCCAGGGTTTAAAATGTTCGTTTAAAAAGGAGAGGGGAGATGAGGACATTATTACCACATTCTTGGTAACTTCAAAAACTTGGAAACCTCAGTGTCCACCAGTAGGGGATTTTAAATCAGTGTCTGTCCATCTACATGGTAGAATACGATACAACTATTTATAAAGCCAAAGCAGATCTTCTTGGAGACACACAAATGTAAAAAGCAGAAGAGCAATAATTTGTGTACATTTTTTTTTAATGCAGGGCCAAAGGAGACTTTTATCCAAATATTTTCAAAGGAAACACTGGTCACAGCTGTGACCTCTGGGGCCGGGACCAGGGGTTGGGGGTTGGTGGGAGAGGCTCAGGTTTCTCTGTATATCTTTTTGTAAAGTTTGAATTTTAAAAAATATGCATGTGGTACACCTGAAACTAATATAAAATAATATTGTATGCCAACTATAATTATATATATATATATATACTCATAGGATGTAGAGTACAGCATAAGGAATATAGTCAATGGTATAGTAATAGCTGCATGTGATGTCAGATGGGGAGCAGACTTGGTGGGGTTATCACTTTGTGAGGGGTATAAATGTCTAATCATTATGTTGTTTTATACACCTGAAACTAATAAAAAAATTAAAATCATGTACATGCATTACCTTTAACAAAATTAAATTTCGTTTTGAAAACTTCTTGAAGCTGGTGTAGGGAGGGGAGTGGAGGCCCTTGGAACTTTGAGCCCCCGCAGCCGGTCTTGCTTATTATCACCCCCACCTACCTGGGGCTTAGAGGTGCCTGATCAGGGAGGACCCTTACCTGAGCGGGGGCCCGCCTGGTCGGGGACCTGGAGGCCCGCCCCCCACCCCCAAGAGGAAGCGAGGCTGAGGGGGCGGCATGAGAGGGCGTTCGGCTGTCAGCCACCAGGGGTCGCCCCCGCCTGGGGCGCTCTGGCCGCGGGTGAAGGGCGCCGAGCTTGGGCTGGAGGGTGGGTCTGAGAGTCCCCTGACCCTGGCGTCAGTCCAGACGTGAGCAGGAAATGGCTTCTCCCTCGTACGCAGGCTGGAACCCGGGAGATTGGCCTTTGCGTGACCTCACACCCCGACTCTGGAGCCGTGGGGTCTAAGGGCTGACTCAGGTAAAGGGCGGGACCCCTGAAACTGGGTGGGATGGCGGGAGATGGGGAGCCATGCAGGTGCGTGAGCAGGAAGGGCGCAGCCAGATCCGGCGTCAGAGAGTTGGGAAGGGACAGAGAGCAGTGGTTGGGGGTGTGAACCCTTAGGGAGGCCCATAGGATTGAGCCTGACTTGGGGAGAACAGGCCCAACCCCCCAGCTGAACCAGGAAGCAAACAGCATCCCCTGGGGGGTCCTGCCTCCCACCATACAAGGCCAGCTCCTGGCTTGACCCTGCCCTATTCTGCCTCTGTCTCTCCACTTGTCTAATTACCACTCAACGTGTTATCTGGTGTCCCCCCCCAGTTCCCAGGAAACGCTCCTGGGCCCCTGCCCTGGCCTCCTCTATCCATGGTCACCCCGGAGCCTCCCTCTGCAGCTGCAGACAGGAATGGGGGTACCAAATGAGAAACCCAGCTGCAACTGTGAGCAAAGAGCACCTGGGACAGCAGCAGCCTGGCCACGCTGGCCCCCCAGGTAAGAAAGTGGGTCACCTTATTTTTTAGTCAGGAACACGGAGGCCCAGAGAGAGAACAGGCTGTTCCTTTCCAAAGTGCTCTCTGCCTCCTCTGTCACCTCCAAGAACACAAAACTTAATTTAACCAAAAACCAAACACATTGGTGTCAACGTGGAGGGTTTTCTGAACTTTGCTGAATTTTTTTTACCACAAAGATCACTTCCCTAAATACCTTCCAGGGTTCTTTAGAAACCTCGTGTCTCCAGGAGGGTCTCAGCGTCTGTTTTCAGATAATGACACAGAGTTGACTTCCTCATGACACTATTCCCTTCTCTACCCAAACAAGTAAATTAAACCAAATGGATTGTTTTTAATTTAAGGGGGAAAATGGTTTAAAATTGAAGCCTAATTTTGAGATGAACTTCTGAGGGAATTCAGAGAGGCTCATGCACAAAATTTCCTGTGAACATAACAAATTGTTTTCAGGAAAAAGCCAAACACTCACACCAGAGCTGATGCATTTGACCTCATGTGCATCCAAGGACTGGTCACTCACCTCCTCCCTCTGGAATTTTCTGGTCAGGGATACAGGCAGAATGTGTTCAGAAAGTCTGTTTTTAGAGATTTTAAATACTGCCGGCAGGGCTATCAGTGGAAACAACCTCTTTGGAGGACAAATTGGTGACAGCTGTCAAAAAGTAAAATGCGACTGCGTGGGGACCCAGTGATTTCATTTGTGGGAATTTGATATCACATTTTATTTTATTCTTATGGAACAAAAAATTTAAAAAAGTCTAAATTCCATTGCTAACTATTATGGTGATGTACGTGGTGAAAACCTTACCAGCAGGCAAAAGAAATCAACAGATCCCGAAGACATAATGCTGCAAGGAAGTTATATCGATACTTTTTCCATTAAAAAAATTAGCTATTAAAACACATTATTCAAAAAAGAAACATTGTAAGTCAAAGATAGGAGATTGAATTGCCAAAAAGAAAATGAATATCATTTTTGAGCTTGCTATAAAGACATTGGTGTGTATATTTAACACTCTTGTTCTGACATTGTAACAGTTGCTCAGAATTGTAGCACGTCCGCACCACCATCACATCTAGGGTGGCTTTTTACTTTTCTAGGAGTTTATGGTTGCTTTCTTTTTCCTTGACAACAGACATCATGTTCATATATGCACACATGCAACACCTGCAATGAAGAATAGCCAGGATTCTAAGTACACACCAGGGTGTCCCACCTCTTGGTGCTGGCTGAGGCACTGCCCCCATGCTTGAGCTCCTCTACTGGACCCTTGTCACTCACACTCTACCCCTGTCATGCCTCCCTTTCCCCTGTGCTCCTACAGGTCTGGAGCAATAGTAGCTGGAGATAGTGTTCCTCCCCTGTGTCTCAGCCTGGCGTCAGAAGCTGTGCATGAGTCAGCCCCTCCCACCTTAAAAATGCCACCATTTATTAAGGCTCAATATATGCCAGGCACTGTGACAAGTGTTTTACAATTGGTTATGTTGCCCCCACTTTAGACAGGAGAAAACTGAGGCTCAAGAACAAGTCACTGGCCTGAAGTTACAGGCAAGTGGTAGGTGGCACAGCCAGAACTTACCTCCAGAGCCCCAAATTGTAACCATGCATTCACTCTGCCCATGTGGCCCCCATTGACGAACATGGAAGATGTCCTCCCACGGCTGGAGTGGGGGGACGCCAGGTGGGCCCGGCCAACCTAGAGGAATAGCTGGTTGGGCACCGCTTGTAGCCCCCAACCCTCTTCCCTAACCACTAGGAAGGGTCTGGAATCAGGAATCACCCGGTAGCTGCAGGGACCAAAGGTCAGACAGGGGTTTCCTGCCCACTCCTGGGAACTTCCTCCTTCCTGACCCAGCTCCCGCCTCCTTGATGAACACCACCCTGGAGGACCCCTTCCCGCTGTCAACTACCCCCACTCCGTTATACTGGCTAATGGGGGGATGGGTCCCCCTGCTGAAGCCTTCACCCTGCTGTACCCCCCACCGGGCAGTGATCTTGTTATCACCCATCCAGGGTCCAACCCCCTTTCCATCTTCTTGTCCCTTTTCCTTTGGTCCCTGTCCCTCCTACCTGCCATTCTTTACCCCATGGGGCTAGGAGCTGTGTCTACTTCGAGTCCCCAAGCCTGAGGGCCCCTCTTACCTGGGCCTGGCTGGGGCTGATGCTTCTCATGGGGTCCTGGCATCACTCAACATGGAGGGTTTCCCTGGAGCTCCTGGGTCTGGGGGGACCGGGAGGAGGACACACCCAGTCTCTGCTCCTTGGTGCCAGAATCTCCGTGCCCGCCCCCACCTATTTGGCACTTCCTGTTCACCAACTCACGGGGCCCCAAAATAACGCTTCCAGCAGGAAATGATAGTAATAATGACCACAGCTTCCCCCCGCCACAGCCTTGTGACTGGGCATCGTGCATACCCATCTCACAGAGGGGGAATCTGGGGCACAGATCGGAGAAGCCCCTTCCCTGAGCTCACACAAGCCAAGCTGGCTCTTCCCAGCTCCAAGTTCGTTGTGTGCTGCTGCTCCCGGAGCACTTATTAGGCACCTCCAGGAACCAGGCATCGGGTGGGATGACAACTTGGGGAGTCCACACCGCCGCCCTCCGAGGACCTGCCCTCTGTGAGGCTCTGATGTGCCAATTACTAAGCCCTGGGCTAAGTGCTCTGCACAGTTTAGCTAATCAACCCTGCCCCCTGAGGTGGGCACACTTCTGTAACCAACCCACTGGGAGGTAAGCCCGGCTCAGTGACCCAACAGCCTGAGGACCAGGGCCGGTCCCTTCTCCTCCCTGTGACTCAGTTTCTTCCTTTACACAACAGGGATGATAACATGAACTAATATGCACCAAGGGCTGAGAATAGCGCCCGGCACAGAGGAGGAGCAGGTGGGAAACTAAGGCTCAGAGAGGCTGAAAACCCCCAGTGACCCAGCTGGTGCCCTACTGAGTGTTAATCACAGAGGCCAGCCAGGCCTTGGCCCACCCCCTTCCCTTCACAGCCAGGGTGGGAGTGTTGAGATAACCTACCACCCCCGGTTTCCTCCTGGCCAGGAAGGAGCCAGGCAGAGGAAGTATTAAGAGAAGTAATATAAACACTCCCCCTGAGAGCTCCAGGGTCCAGAAGGGGCACCGCCACCACCAAGAGCAGACCAGCCAGCCAAGCAGTGCTGGTGCCCACGACAGGCCCGGGACGAGATGGGCCTGGCAACGGAGCATGGGGGCCCCTACTCGAGGGCGGGGGGCAGCCCGCGCGGCTGCTGGTATTACCTGCGCTACTTCTTCCTCTTCGTCTCGCTTATCCAGTTCCTCATCATTCTGGGCCTCGTTCTCTTCATGGTCTATGGCAACGTGCACGTGAGCACGGAGTCCAACCTGCAGGCCACCGAGCGCCGGGCCGAGGGCCTGTACAACCAAGTCGTGGGGCTGTCGGCCAGCCAGGCCAACCTGTCCAAGGAGCTGAACCTCACTGCCCGCGTCAAGAATGACATCATGCAGATGCTGCTGAACACCCGCCGCGACCTGGACGGGATCAACGCCAGCTTCCGCCAGTGCCAGGCCGACCAGGTAAGGCGAAGGGCCTGACATTGGCCCTGAGGACCCTGGGAAGGTCACCTCAGCTGGCTGTGCAACAGGGCCAGTCACAGACCCTACATTTTGCACGAAGAGCCAGTGTAGACCACCAATGCTTATTTTGTTAGTAAAAGTATATCCCATGCAATATTTGGGATTTACTTATACTTTAAAACATGTATTTGGTATCTACTTGCAATTCATGTGTCAGGGGCAGCAGCCCTGGGCCCCTGACTTAACATGCGTGAAGCGCCCAGAACGTGCCAGCTACAAATAAGAACTGGCTAAGTAAAAACTCGGAGCTATTGGTTCTTACTTAGAAATAAGTACAAATGGCTTATATTTGTCTTACCCACTGTAGAAATATATGCATGGTATCCTCAGATCCCAGGGAGTAGGGAGTAGCTCGAAACCCTCCTGCAGACGGGAAAGTCACAGTGGCACATGTGGGGGCCTTGTGGAGACTGTCACCCCCAGCACCCCCAGCTCGTGTCAAGCTCACTGGGCCATCACCCATGTGTCCTCACACACACGCGCTTCCTCTGTGAAGGTCTTGGTGCCAGAGACACTGAGGAGGGAGCCCCCTCGGGCGTCAGCTGGGACAGGGAGGGAAACTGCATGAGGACAGCCTTGGTTTCTCCCACAGGAGGGGGCCTGGCTGGCTGGAATGGGGTGGGGAGTGGGGGCAAGAGGAGGGGTAAGCCTCTGCTGGACCCTCAGACCACCCAGCTCTCCCTCACTGGGCAGAAAGGCCCCTCTCAGGCCTGTTTCAGGAAGGGTGGTGTCTCCCCTTCTCAGACCCCAGGGCAGGGCGGGACTCCCTTAGACCCCACAGCAGGGTGGGTCCCACATCCGACCCCCAGGACAGGGGAAGTCTCCCCTCAGACCCCCAGAGAAGGATGGGTCTTCATCAGACCCCCAAATGGGTGAGTCCTCCCTCAGATTCCAGAGCAGTGTGGGTTCCCCCTCAGGCCCCCAGAATAAAGGGAGTGCCCCCCTCTGGTCCCTGGGGAGTATGGGTCTCCCATCAGGCCCCCAGAATAGAAGGAGTCTCCCCTCAGACTCACCACAGAAAGATGGGTCCCTCCTCAGACCCCCAGAATGGGGTGCATCCCCCCTCAGATTCCCAGGGCAGAACTGTCTACCCCCTCAGACTCCCAGGTTAGGCAGCCCCCACCCCCAGTCATCTCACTTCCTGGAATTAGCCCCTTTGGGTCACCAGGACACGCACTGCCATCTGGCCCAGGAGCCAGTAGGAAGGAATCAGGATCATAAAGTGTTAGACACTCACACACACCCCAGAACCCTAACTCCCTGTCATTAGAAGATTAGACATCTAAGGGTCTGGATGTTTGTAACTTTAAAATTTGAAAATCATGCTCCCCCCATGCTTTGAGTTGACAGATTCCTCTAGGCTGGCACCCCTCAGGGTTTTCTCTTGAGGGAACCGTGGGTCCCACACCCACACTGTAAGAGGGGGTGCTACTGGCTGGGGAGTGGCCCAGGGACCCGCCTCCGCCCCAGCCGCTGCCCCAGCAGCCCCACGGCCTGATGGTAGCGGACGGACGTGCATCTCGGTCTGTCCCCTAAGAAACGTGACTTTTCTCAAAAATCTCTGCAAATGCATTTGTCTCCCTGAGGCTCAGGAAGACAAAGGAGAGCTGAACGCAGTGATCTGTGGCCTGGCCCGCTGCCACCTGGGTCAGGCGCCGAACCCTGACCTGGGCTGTGGCTGGCACTCCCTTTGACACTTGCTGTCACTGGCAGATACCCTTTCTCTCACCTCATCCTTGGATCCAGCTTTCTTTGTCTCCACGGGCAGCCCTCCCCCTCCGCGGGCAGCCCTCCCCCTCCGCGGCTCATAGGCTTTTGCAGGCAGAAGCCGCTGACACTTCCCAGGCAGTAGCTGTGCTCTCCCTAACCCGGGGCATTCGCACAGGCCCCGCTTCCTAAGGAGTAAGGACAAGGAGTGGCAGAAGGACAAACCCCTGGACTCTTCATATCTTTACTTTTCATGGATTTCTGCAGAGGGTTCTGTTCCAAAGTTAGGAAGGCATGGCCCTCGTGAATCATAAAACCTTAATTCATAAGCCATACAGTTGGCCCCCTTAAAGCGTACAGCTCAGTGATTTTTGGTACGTTCACAGGGTTGTGCAACCTTTATCACAGTTCATTTCGTAACATGTTTTATCACCCCAAAAGGAGACCCCATCCCCATGACTCACTCCCCTCCCCCTCCCCGCAGCCCCTGGGTACCACCAATCTGCTTTCTGTCTCCATGCGTATTCTAGACATTTTATCTCAATAGAATCAGACACTCTGTGGCCTTTGATGACGGACTTCTCTCACCAGCATCATGTTTGCAAGGTCCATCCATGCTGTAGTGTGTGTCACTCCTTTTTATTGCCCAATGCATTAGCCATAACAAGTTTTGAAAATCAGACCAGTTTTTCCTCTGAAGAAGCCGTGCCCTGTGAGCTGGGCCAACCCAGGCTGCATGAGTGCTGGGTCTGGGGTCCCAGGCCCGAGGGTCTGGGCAGCCAGGGGACCAGCAGGCCCCACAGGGGCCAGACTCTGAGCTCTGACCCTGTCCCACCTGGGCAGGTGGTCTTCGTAAACAACCAGAGGTACATGGCTGCCATCATCCTGAGTGAGAAACAATGCCAAGAACAACTCAAGGAGACGAATAAGAGCTGCAATGGTGAGTGGCCCGGGCAGCAGGCAGCTGGGGTGGTGGCCTCCCTGCCCAGTGTCTTGGCAGCCCCTCTCTTGAACCTTACTGTCCTGTACCTGTAGCCTTGCTGCTCATGCAGAAGCGGAAGGCCGAGACGGTAGAGCTGGAGTTGGCCAAGGAGAAGGCAGTCTGCACCAAGGACAAGGAGGCTCTGGGGCTCAGTAAGCGGGTGGTGGAGGAGCAGCTGGCCGAGTGCAGCAAGGCCTGGGAGCAGCAGCGGCAAGAGCGACAGCTGGTCGAGGGTCGGCTGCAGAAGGTACAGGCCCTCTGCCTCCCGCTGGACAAGGACAAGTTTGAGACGGACCTGCGCAACCTCTGGAGGGACTCCGTTATTCCACGCAGCCTCGATACCCTGAGCTTCAACCCATACCATACCTTCGGCCCGGATTTGTCCTCCATCCGGAGAACCTGTGACCACATGCCCACTGTCATGACCACCAAGGTGGAGGAGCTGGCCCGGAGCCTGCGGGTAGGCATCGAGAGTGTGGCCCGCGAGAACTCGGACCTCCAGCGCCAAAAGCTAGAGGCCGAGCAGAGCCTGCGAGCCAGTCAGGAGGCCAAGGAGAAGCTGGAGAAGGAGGCTCAGGCCCGGGAGGCCAAGCTCCAGGCCGAGTGTAACCGGCAGACCCAGCTGGCGCTGGAGGAGAAGGCAGCGCTGCGGAAGGAGCGAGACGGCTTGGCCAAGGAGCTGGAGGACAAGAAACGGGAGGCTGAGCAGCTCAAGATGAAGCTCGCTGTCAGCGACTCGACCCTGGACACCTGCATCAAGGCCAAGGTGGGCTGGTGGCCCCGGAGTCACGTCGCCCTGGGGTTGGGTCTGGAGGCCACGCTCGTGGTGATGTTGAACTTGGGCTTGAAGTTGGTTTGGGGTTGGGTTCGTTAGGACTCACTTGAGGTTGCAGTGACATTAGGACTGGGGCCAAGGCTGGAATGGGATCAGCACTGAGGAAGTGTGTAGGATTAGGGCTGGGACTGAAGGTGGGATGTCTCTCAGGTCCGGGGTTGAGTGAGGGGTGAATCCAGAATGCCAGTTGCTTTGGGATCAGGGTAAGTTGCGGCACTAAGGGTAGAATTGAATCTGGAGTCACACATGGGTGACTGTGGAGTCTAGAGTTGGTTTAAGGATTATGGTTATGTATTCACGTAGGACTTGATTGGCATTAGGATTGGGGTGGTTTGAGATTGGGAATAACGCTGAGAAAGGGTTAAAGATTGAGGTTGAGTTTAGGGCTGATGGATGGGCCTCAAAATTGTTTTAGGGTCAGAATTAGGGATCCATTGAGTGTTGGAGTCAGGGTTGGGAGTTGTTTGAATTCAGTCGAAGGATCAGGGGACAGTGGATTAGGGTTGGGAGTGACATTGGGCCAGAGGAAGGGTTAAGGCACGTCCAGAGGAAGGCTTGGTGTGGACACTGAATTTGTGTTTGGGGTTGAGGTGAGTTCTTACTGACTGCTGTGTCTACAGTTGCTTGGATTAACATTCCATCTCATTAGAATCGGGGTTGAGTGTGGAGTTTGGATGGTGAGAAAAGGTTAAAAGTTGGGTCAGGAGTTGCATGCAGGGTTGTTGGGTCTGAGGTTGGATGAGGAGTGCATCTAGGATGTCAGTTAGGATTGGGTTGAATTGAGGCACTGAAATTAGAGTTGAGGCTTAGGTAAATGTGGGTGGCTGGCGGTCTGAGATGATTGGAAGTTTGGGGCCACGAGTGCATTTAGTAGTTCATGGGCGTTAGAAGGGGCAGGGATTGGTACTGAGCAGGGTTAGGATTTAAGGTTGGATTGGGTTTAGGGTGGCTGGTGGGGGTTGAATTGGGCTGACATTAGGGTATATTTGAAGTAAAGGATTAGGTGACTCTGGGTTAGGGCTGAGATATATTTGGGTTGGGGTGGCTCAAGGCTGGGTCTGGAGTGGAAGCTGTGTTTATGCTGATCTTGGGCTGGGCCTGGGTTGGGGTTCTGTTTCAGTTAGAGAGTAGGGTCTGAGGTTGAGTTGGGGTTGAGCATGGCCTTGGGAAGGCTTTTGTGGGTGGCCCTGGTGGAGCCCAGGGCTGGGGACGGGGGGTTCATAGCAACTGAATTAAGGGTGACAGTTAAAGGTAGCTGGGTTGGAATCAGAGTTAGATCTAAAGTTACGGTCAGATCAGGTTTATCATTGGGATTGGGTTTAGGTTATGGTTTGATTCTAAGGATGTCTCCGTTTTCATGTTGGGATTGGATTTTAGGTGACTGAGTTCAGGAATGGTTTTGGATTTCAGCTTTGGGAAGGATTGGCTTGGGTTTGTTTGAAGCATGACACTGAGAATCGGGATCCAGTGGTTCACAGAGTGGGTCGGTTTTAGTCTGGTGAGGGCGGGGGTGGGTACGTGGACTCGTTGGGGTCGTGGATCGGGCTCAGGTTAGCACCGAGGCTGTAATAGAGACCAAAGCAGGCTGGCCCTGCAGAGTAGGGCCCATGGGGTGCTGCCAAGGGAAGCCAGTCCCAGTAGTCCCCAGTCATTGGAGGGCAGGTAGTACAGATGACGATTATACATTCAGTAACACATGTGTCTTTCTCCATGCGTACCTGTCCGTTTCTCTACCCTGGAAGGACCTCAGAGCCAGGTCTTCAAGGGCATGGAAGGGCAGGAGTCTCCCTAGCACTCTGGTTCAGGGTCCCGGCTTACACCAGCCCCCCTCTATCTTTCTTCTCACAGTCGCAGACGATCCCTGTGCCAAGACCTGTTGGCCCTGCCCCCAACCTCCAGTCCATCGGTGAGTGAGAGCAGAGCCAGAAGCAGGGGTGGGGTGGGGTGGGGGTCCTCTCCACCTTCTATGGGGAGGAGGGGCTGCCAGCCTATCCTAACCCGGGTGAAGGGGCACTAAGGCCACAGGGTGGGCCTAACCCCTCCCTCTCTTACCAGACCCAGCTAGCCTGGAGGAATTCAAGAAGAGGATCCTGGAGTCCCAACGGCCCCTGGCAGGCAAAGCAGCCGCATCCAGGTGAAGCGCGGGGCAGCGTGAGATGGCTCAGTTTCAGGGTTTTGGTCTCAAGATTAGGGGTGGAGGGAGGCTCATTTCATACTTGCTGCTTCCTTAATTGAGCGCCTGCTGTGTACCAGGCCCCATGCTGGGTCCTAGGAGCACAGCAGTGACCAAGACACATGCAGCTGCATTCATGAAACTGCGTGGTGGGTGAGAGAGGCAATGATGGAGCCGTCAGAGAAAGAGTAATCAAAAGCCTACGATTATTAGGTGCTTAGTGTGAGCTCAGCACAGTTCCAAGCACTCTCCACTATTAACGCATTCAATCCTCACACCCTATCACTCGGTGAACTACAGTTACTCTCACTTTCTGGATGAAGAGAGTGAGGCCCAGAGAGGGGGTGCATCATGCTCCAGGTAATACATCCGGGGAGGGGTGAGCCGAGGTAGGAATTCGAGTGATAAGACTCCAGGCAGGCAAGGGAGGTCCTCCGTGAGGAGGGGGTCTTTGACCTGGAGGATGGGCGAGGGCTGGCCTGGGAAGGGCAGGGGGAGCAGTGCTCCTGGGGCATGGACAGCCAGGGCCAAGGCCTGGGTGGCCTGCACTAGGGTGGGGGAGGGTGGCTGGAGTGGAGGAAGCGAAGGAGAGAGAACAGCAACTGAGAGTGACCTTGGGCCTGTCACTCCACCCCTGTGAGCCTCATTTTCTATTTTCTACAAAAAGAGGGGCCTCTGAAAGCAAGGGCATGGAAACGCTCGGCCAGCTGTAAAGTGCTGTCCACCGATGGCTGGAGCAAGGGGCTGGGGGCCTCAGTAGGGAGCCAGGAAGGCACCTGGCACACGCTTCATGCCTGTGCCCCACTCATTGCCTTCTGGGACCTGGTCATCCGTCCAGCGACACCCTGTGCGTCACAGGGCCGGTGACTCAGGCCAACGCCCCAAGAACACCCTGTGCTCCCTCGGTCGGAGCCACACTGCCATTCAGGAACGCGCCAGCACTGGTCTAGGATCTGGGACTTGACGGTCCCGTTTGCAGTTTAGGACCTGAGGCCCAGGGAGATCGCTGAGATTTTAAGTGAGATCCCTGTGACCCCAAAGTCTGTGGCTTCCTTGAATAGCTTCACCACCAGACTGTTGTCCCCCTGAGTCTATTTCAGCTTCAGGGTGCTAAACGCAGGCCTTGGGCCCAGACTTCCAGAGGCCGACTCCACCTCTGCTCCATCTCTACTGTGCCCCTTTTTCCGGATCCACCAGTGGCACTCACTCCCTTTTGGAACTGGTGCCCTCACACTGGATGGCTCTGCCTGAGTGACATCCCTCAGCTGTGGGCAGCCCGCAGCGAGAAAAGCGAGAAAAGCGAGAAGTTAGGGAGAAGCCCCTGCTCCAAGCAAAACCTGTTTTCTTCTCTCCATCTTGGCCTGAAGCCACCGTAGCAAGGAAGGAGGTTCTATTATTATCCCCATTTCTCAGAGAGGGAACTGAGGCCCCAGGGAAGTGATCAGCCTGGAGTCATGCGTCAGCAAGTCAGGGCCAGAGCCAGACCTGTCTGGGTCCCGGCTGAGAACAGGGAAGCTCTTGACATTGTTTACCCCAAGCGGCATTGACCTGCCAAGAAAACAATGCACACTTAGGCCCGAGCCCCTCCTGCTTCTCCCTGCGGGGTTGCAGGAAGGGCCTCTGGCTCCAGTGGGCTCCAGCCTTAAGTAGCCTTCCCTGAGAAAGGGGGCAGGGATGAGCAGGTCGGGGCTACCAGCTCTGGGGTCAAATCTGGGCTTGACTCAGTGGGCAACGACACCCAGAGTTGAGGTGAACCCAATCAGGAGCCAGATCTGAGGTCCAGCATCCCCTGCCTCACTGTCAGGGAGTTGATTTTCTTTCTGCTTTTGTTCCTCTGTGCCCGGGTCTCCCCGGGTGCTCACGTGCCCTGATGTCCCCCCCGCCCCCACGCCGCTCTCCTGTGTTCACAAGGCGAGGGCGGACCCAGGGCCTAGTGTCAGCGGGACTGAAGCTCAAGGTCTTGCTTCTTTTGTTTGTTTGTTTGGTTGTTATTGTTGGTTCCCTGACCGGGAAGCGAACCCAGGCCGTGGGGGTGAGAGCGCCGAAGCCTAGCCACTGCAGCACCAGGGAACCCCCCGGTCTTGCTTCTTAATTGCACGTTTTTAAGTCATTTCCTATTGATGACAAGTCCTCAGCTTTCCCTCACTTAGGTAAGATGGGTGTCCTTTGGAGATCAGTTTAGTTCATTTTTTAGAAACCACAATGGAATGGGGGTTCCCTGGGGGTGTAGTGGCTAAGACTGTGGCTCTGTCAACGCTGCGGCCTGGGTTCGATTCCCAGCCAGGGAACTACCCACATTAAAACAAACAACAACAACAAAAACCACAAGGGGGTTTTTGGGGGGCTACGTGGCCATGGGAGCAAAAGTTGCAGCGTGGAAGGACAAAGATGGGCGCACAGACCGGCTCAGAGCCGGGCCCAGGGCGGGCATCGCCGGGTTCGTTGCCATCACCTCTGCCCGACTGCGTGAGCCACGGCTGGGTGCCCAGGACACAGGCAGGAGCGAGGCACAGACGCCGCGCTCTGTGGGACTCACAGACGGTCTCGTGGGAGGCCAGCCCACAGACAAAGTGAATGAGTCATTACGGGGTCCCTTAGTGATAGATGAGACAGAGAAGGGATGCAGGAGTGGGAGGAGGTTAGAGCTTTCCACAGGGGACCAGGGCCGGGGTTCCTGAGGAGGTGAGATGTGGGCAGAGAACTAAAGGGGGTGAGGGAGGAGGTTCCTGGGAGGGGTGCACCAGGCAGAGAGGACAGCACATGCAAAGGCCCTGAGGCAGGACTGTGCCTGGTGAGTGTGGGGTGATCAAGGGGGAAAAGTGGGGGGTTAAGGAGATGACGGGGACAGATCAGGCAAGGCTTCGTGGCTGCGGTGAGGACTTTGGGAGCCCTGGGCAGGCTGTGAGCAAAGGAGGATGTGACCCTACTAGGTGTTCACAGGTGCCCTCTGGTGGTGGTCAGGGGTGAAGGTGAGCACCAGGAACCAGCAGGAAGGCAATGGCACTGGTCTAGGCCAGCAATGGGGGCCTAGGAGCCTCGGTCTGTAGAAAATGGTGAAGGCTGGTGGGCAGGAGTGGGTGAAGCATGTATGTCAGACAGAGGCTGGAGCCAGGGAGGGTGGACCAGAGCCAGCCAAAGAATGTGAGGCTCGGGCCCCAGGGAAGAGCCAGGGAAGGAAGGGAGGGGGCCAGCGGAAGCGGGACTTGGCCACAGCCCCCTCTTCCCCGACCAGGAAACAGCCTCTGCGCCAACCTCTGACCCCTCACGAGAACCTCTGCCAGGCCGAGGAGGGGGAAGGGCATTCCCGACAGCCGCAGGAGGGCTCTTGCAAAGGGGCGGGAGGCGGAAGCGAAATGATGGTTCTTGGAATTTGGGGGGACTGTGGCGGATCTGAGTCCTTGAAGACAAGGCCTGGTGGGGCACAGTGGGTGACACCTTGAAAGCCAGATTGAGAGGACCTGGCTGTCATGAGGGTCCTGGGGGGCCATTGAGAGTATGGGAGCAGGGGCCTGCTTCTTAGAAAAACCCTCCTGGGAATAAATACATATAGGGGTGAAGGTGGACAAGGGGTTTGGGGCAAACTCCCAGTACCCCCAGGGCCTTCAGAAAGATTGCAGCAGAGATCTGGAGCACAGAGGGTGGCCTCTCCGAACCTGAGACTTTTCTTGTATTACGAGGAAGCATACACACCTTCCCAAAGAAGCTCAGTGTGGAGGGTGAAGCCCGAAGGAGCCAAAAAGTCCTTGGTAGCCACAGGGGCTGGGGTAGGAGGAGGCAGGCCTGAGTGTGGTTTGTCCTTCTGTCTGTCTGATCAACTACCATATTCCCCTCTCCTCCCCTAGTGGCTGAGGCTCCAGGCCCCAAGGACTGAGGGACGGTCCTGACTCGCCGATCTGCAGACCTGGTGCAGCGAGAAGCCCACAGCACCGGAGGCAGCCAGGGCAGCAGTCAGGCAACCTCCCCCTCACATCACAGTGGGCACCCTTGGCCTGTGCCCTCTGTTTATCCCTGCTCCATGCCCTCTAATATTCTCACAGCCCCACACCCGCACCACACTCTCCCTCCCCCACAGATGCCACGATGACATCCCAGAGAACAGCAATGATGTCACAGACACGGTGACACGACACACACACTTCTGCCCAACCCTCGCCCAGTGTCACACCCCTCCACGCACACAGGCCAAGGCACCCATGGCATCCCCTCACACCCGTGCCCCCACCACCCCGCCTCCTTCGATTCCCTTATCTCTGGCTGCTTCCTCAGCCCCAGCGCTTCTGGCCTGGGGAAGTGAGAACAGAATCCCCGGGAGTTTCCAGGCTCGCAGATGTGCCAGGGCGCATCTGGCCACACAGCCAGCGAGGGCACTGGCCCTTCACTCCCTGCCCTCACCATCCCAGCCCTGCCTATGAGCCCTATAAATGTTAGTGGCACTAAATAAATGTTATCGATTCCTTCAGAGACGCCAGAGTTGTGATTTCTGTTTTGAAAAGGCATCACCTGGCCTTCAGCGAGAAAGACTAAAAAGAATATAAAAGCTGGAGAACCCTCACCCCAACATCCCCAGACCAGAAGACCCTTCAGCCCAGAATGAACCTGGAGGAACACCAACTCCCCACAAGGCCCAGGCACCTCTGTGTGGGGAGGAATAGCATCGCTGTGATGTCTTTCATTCTTTATTTTTAATGTGGGTAGCTCCCTGGCTGGGAATCGAACCCAGGCCGCAGCACTGACAGCGCGAAGCCTTAGCCACTGCACCACCGGGGAAGTCCTGATGTCTTATTTCTTTAAAACAGCAGATGTTCACAAGGCAATTTCTTAAAAAGCAGATTACCCATTTGTAGCTTTCATTTTTTCTAGAATGGCAGAGATTCCCCCAGGCCCTGACAACAGTTGCTGAGGTTACCAGGGCCTGCCGTGAATTGCAGGAACTCCTCGTCGCCAAAATTATTCCAGGAAGAATATCACACGTCTGAAGCCCTTTGTTTTGTTTTGTTGTTTGTGGAGAGATAGGATGTCAGAGGGGCACAGGCATCCACTTTGGGAGCATTTCTACTCCCCGATCACTGACTTAGCAGGTAACACGTGGGGAGCACATTAGGGGAACACAGGGCAACCCCATTGTACCCAGCGGACTGGGGGATGGTACAAAGCCGTCTGAGTAATACGCGCTGCTGGTGAAGGTGGGGAAGGAGCGTTTCCTACAGGACTGGTAGAAAGCAAGCCTGTCCTGGCCCTTCCGGAAATTAGTTTGGTGATTTTTTGGGAGGAGTTGGCTCCCTGGCTGGGAATCGAACCCCGCCGCAGCGTTGAGAGCTCCGAAGCCTTAGCCACTGCACCCCCAGGGAACCCCCAGTTAGGTGATATTTAATAAAAGTAAAGATGCACCAACCCTTTGACTCAGCCACCTATCCTAGTCTTTATCCCTTAAAAATGGAAACTCCAGGGGGAAAAAAAGAGAAGAAAATGGCCACCAATGGAAAAACCTAAAAATCGTGACCTAGAATCTCAGCCTGTCCCCCTCAACACTCTCCCTGGACCCCCTCCCAGCCGGTCCCCTGGGACCCTGCACGGGGAGGGGTGAGTCACTGGGATGGGGCGGCCGCGCACGCTCAGGGCGGCGGGGCTGGCGGGACAAAGCAGCGATACTTCCTGGATAAGGAAGTGCGGGTGAGAGACAGCTGCTGCAGGAAGCACTTGGCTGGGGCCCGGCTAAGCCAGGGCAGGGGGGTCAGCAAGGCCAGGCTGCCCAGACAGGCCAGTCCGGAGGCCCCAAGGAAGTGGGGACGCCCCCGAGCCTGAGCCTACTGCCTGGGCAGCCTCAAGTCCTGGAGAGGATGCCGGTGCCGGCCAGTCCCAGCAACCACGGGACGCCTGGAGCCAGACCTCCTTGGGTTCAAACCTTGGCTCAATCCATCTCGCCCTCCATTTTCTCCTCTGAGAAATGGGTGTGATAATGGTCATTCTAAACTCTCTGGACGCCTGGGCACAGGTCTGTAACTCTTGGTCTCTTCCATCCACAGCATCCCAGGATGTCATCCCTCCAAGTGCCCGGGCCTGGCTCCGTCCTCTAACACCTAGATCGCAGCCTCTGCCTCCAGGGATGGCCCCCGTCCTGGTCCAGAGGGCTATTTCCGTCCCAAGCTCTGACCACGCTCCTCTTCCTCTGATGCACTCTCCATGGCTCCCCATTCCCCCGGGCACAAAGTCCAGTTCCTCACCTCTCTTGTGCCCCTGTCCCCCATGCACAGTGCAACCCTGGCCACCAGCTGTCCTGAACGTTTAATTCTCTCACTAAAGATTCATCAACTCTTGTTTTTTTTAAGACTCATTAACTCTCGGGGGGTTCCCTGGTGGTGCAGTGGCTAGGCTCCGTGGCTCCCAACACCGCAGCCTGGGTTCGATTCCCAGCCTGGGACCCACCAAAAAACAAACAAACAAAAAGCAAAAGCACTCATTGACTCTCAATTTTAATTTGTGCTGTGCCCTCAGACTAGAATATCTTTATCTTACCTGAGAAATTCTTCTCCCTCCAAGGCCCAGCCTTAGTGATCCCTCCTCCAGGCAGCCCTCCTGGATGTCCCAGGTATAGTCCTTGCTCCCCCTGGGGCTTCCCCATCCCCACCCTTTCCAACCCCGATCCTATAGCGCTGACTCACCCAGGCTTGGTGGCTCCTCTGGGACTGGGGGGTTGGGGTGGGGTGAACGGGGACTGCGTACCAGTTGGGAGCAATTGGCAGACCTCCTCCCTAACCGTGTTTCAGCAGCTGGGTGAGGTTCTGACTCTAGAGATTTCCTGTGATCTCTATAAATAACCCCCATGGCTGCTTCCCACAAACTGCCTCACCCTTCTTGGAAAAAAAGGACTATAGCCAAGGACCTTGGTCCAGCCGTGTGCCAGGGCCCAGGGGCAGGTCCAGGCATCTTGCCCCAGTAGCGTCTCCCTCCCCACCCAGACCCTGCTCACCCCTCCTGGGAACTCTCTGGACCCTCCCCATGCTGTGACATCTGGACAACTCCCCTGCCCCAGACCCACATTATTGCTTTTCTTCTCTGAACATCAGTCTGCTTTTCTGCAAAATGGATGTGACAGTAATATCCATGGACTCATCTTATGGAGTACCTTTTCCCTCCAGGAGCACCCCCCACCCCCGGCCCCCCTCAGGGGCCACCACAGCTGTTGAGTAAGCAAAGAAATCAACAAATAATGACATATTGCAATGAAGTCCGTGAAGACCCAAGGTCGGGGGTCCCCTTTAGTTGGGTGGTGGGCGGCCCCTGAAGATCCTCTCATACTTTTGTGGGCCCTGGACACCTCACAGCCTCCGCTCACGTGTCCCCTGGAAGCCAAAAGCTTTATATTCAACCACTGGAGGTGGACACCCTTTTCTGATTCAGGAAAAGATCCTGACGCTATTTGAGACTCAGTTTCCGCCTATGGCAAGGGGAGTTGACCACTCATAAACTGCCAGGTAGGTGTGGAAGCCTGGATCCCTGGAGCCCTAGGGGGCTGGAGCTCTGGTGGACAGCAAAAACCCTCCCTTGTTAGAGCGAGGCGCCCTCTGCTGGTTTGTCACCACTATAGCAGATCGCCATAAGTCTCAGAATCAAAGGTCTCACTATCAGGCCCTTCCTCTTCTCCAACTCACCTCCCTCCGCTCTCCCCCTCACTCACTCTGCTTAAGACATACTGGTCACCTCGCTCTTCTTTGACATAATGTGATGCTCCTACCTCTGGACCTTTGAGCATGCTGTGCCCTCTGCTTGGGACACTCTCACAAGCCTCCTTCACTGGTTTCCTCCTTCTTGCCATTTAGATGTCAGCGCAAATGCCACCTCTGCAGGGCAGCCTGCCCACAAGTCCCTGACCAGGTCAGGTCCTCTAATTGTAAGTTCGCACCGCAGCTATCAGACCTCATTGGAAGGAGCTATGTCTCTAACGAGGGCAGGGACTACCCCTGTTGGTCCTCCGCCATGTTCCCAGCCCTGTGCTTAGTCTGTTGCACAGAAGGCCCACAGTGAACTCAAATTAGAGTTGAACAGACCTAAGTGCAAATCTCAAAGCTGGGGACCTCCAATAACCAACTAGTACTCAAGCCTGTTTCCTCATCTGTAGAACTGTAACAAAATGCCCCCCACATTGTGTTGTTATGAAGATCCAGTAAAATGACATGTACAATTCTAGCCCATAGAGGGTGCTTAATGTATATTCACTGAGTGAAAGAATGAACCCCCGAGAGTAAAGAATGAATGAAGACTAAGCTTGGAACAGAATAGGGTCCCAGGATTTTCAAGTCACTTTTAAAACATGAGGCAAAGTTTCGAGATTAACACTAAGAAAGGAATGAGCAATAAACATACAATGTACACAGAAAATATAGGAGAAAACATATATTTTACAGATGCATCTGTAAGAACGCAAACACTCACAGAAAGTTCTAGAATACAACTTAAACCAAGACCCTGGTGGTGCAGGGAGGGAGATTTCTACATTAAACATTTCTGGATCACCGGAGGTTTATATATTCCTTTGGTATTTGCAAAATAAATTTAAAACTCTGAAACAAAGACCCCCTGAGACTCTCCTATTGCCCTCTCAACCCTCCATGGCTACTTCTCCAGCATCAGGTGCCCAAAGGGAGCTCTGTTCAGCCACAGGCCAGGACCTGAACTCCTTGTAAGTCCCTGCAAGGGAATCTGAGAGGCTAGAACTTGATCACCACCAGCAACAAGGAGCTCACTCACTGTCTTGGGGTCAAGTTCTTCCCTAAGGAGATAAGAATCTCATTTGGCATAAGCTGTTCCCAGATGCCTCAAGGCTTCTAGGCATCCACTCAACCTGGTCTGAGCTTCAGCAGTCCCCTCACTTGCCCACACAGAAGTCCCGGAAAATGATGTCCAGGATCTCCTCGGTGCCTCCTCCACTAGTGAGGTGGGCCAGGTGCCCCCGGGCAACTCGCAGTGCCTCGGCTGCCAGGGATACGTCTTTAGCTTGCCTGTAATGGCCAAGGGCATCCAGGCAGCCCTGGAGGTGATGCTGGTGCCTTGCACGCGTCAGAAGTGGTGGGCCTGTGGACGGATCCCCACACCTGGAAAGACAAAGAACATGGTCTCTCTTAACCTTCGCAGCCACCACTCAAAGAGAGGAGAATCATATCTATTCTGCAGATAGAGAAACTGCATCTGTAGGCAGGTATATGCCCAGAGCCAGTGGCTCAGCCCCCACTTGAACTTGGGTGGAGAGAGGCTGTGGGCGGTCAAGGGGTGACTCACACTGCAGCCAGCTCCTTCTTCAGTGCCTCCAGGAGGCCGTCCAGCCCTTCCCCAGTCAGACAGGACAGCAGCAGGTGGGGGGGCAGGTCAGGACTTGGGTCTGGGCCCCCCTGGGGCAGCAAATCTGACTTGTTCAGCACCAAAAGGAGATGCTGGCTGTTCCCATTTGGGCTCTGGGCTCCCATGGGGCTGACAACCATGTCCAGGAAGTTGCGGCTGGATGGAGAGGCCAGGTCAGAGGCATCCAGCACAGCCAGAATGAGGTCAGCCTGCTCCAGCCTAGGGGAACAGGGACAACCAACTGAGCAGTGACTCCAGCGTACAGCAATTAAGGGCACTGGGCAAAGTGAAGAGTGAGGGGGACAAGCAGAGCATGAGAGATGGAGCAGAACATGTGTGCAGAGGCCAAAATCTAAGGGCTGCCCTCCCCAAATCACAGAGTCCTCACTCAATTTTCTGGTTTAGGAAGAAAAATAAGTGCAACAGAAAGGAAAGGAAGGGAAGGCCCCAATTTCTTCCTCCCACTGCCCTGTCTGCCTACCTACCTCTTGCGGGCCCGCCGCACACCCTCCTGCTCTACAGGCCCCACGCCCTCCCGCAGCCCTGCTGTGTCACTCAGGAGTGCCGGGAACCCAGCCAGGTCCACGGGAGTCTCCAGCACATCTCGGGTGGTCCCTGGCTCTGGGGACACGATGGACACAGGCTTCCGGCCTGGGAAGGGGGAGAGGGTCAGAGAAAGTGGGGAGGTCAGTGAAGGTGAGGGAGCTCCTCCCCCAGGCTTCAGCCCCTAGCCTCACAGGGCTTTCTTCCTCCCTGGCCTCTTCTCCACTTTGGAACAGCTCAGTTCCCAAACTCTGACCTGGCCCCTGGCTCTAGGCCCTGCCCCTGGCTCACGTCCCACTCACTGAGCAGGTTCACTAGGCTGCTCTTGCCAGCGTTGGGGGGTCCCGTGACCACCACATGTGCGCCTGAGCGGAGCCTCTGCCCCCGCCTGGCATCTCGAAGATGTGCGCCCAACGCCACCTCCAGCTCCCGCACTTGGCTGTCAGCTGTGGATGAAGGAAGGCAGAGGGGAGTGAGTGAGGGGGCTTCTGGGGGTTGAGATGCCAGGTGTCCCCACACCCCCACACCCCCAGGCGACCCACCTCGCTCTAGGACATCCTCCTCCAAGTTGTCATCCTCTGCAAAGTCGATATAGGCCTCCACATGGGCTAGAGCCTGGGGAAGAGGAGATAGGTACTATGATCAGCTAAGAACCCAGTCCGTCAAGTCAATTTTCCCAAGTCCAGCATCACCTAAGGGCCCAGACTGGAGACTGATAGACCAGAAGCTCTCATGCAGGGGATGGACAGGTGGGGACTCTTGAGACATAGACTGGACATATGGAGGCTTGCCTTAGTGAGAGTCTTGGCCCAGTCCCGGCAGAGCTGACCCAGTTCCCCATCCAGCTGTCTCAGGGCTTGTCGCCGCTGTGCCTCTGTTTCCGCATGGATCAGATCCGCCAGCCCCTCCACCTCGGTCAGGCTCAGCTTCCCGTGGGCAAAAGCGCGCCTAGTGAACTCGCCGGCCTCGGCTGGCCGTAGCCCTGGCACCCTGCCTGTGAGACCGTCCTAGGTATTGAGCCTCTGGCCTCTACCCAGGCCCACTGGCAAAGCCAGACCTTGAACCCAAGGCTGCAGACTCACCCAGGGCCTGCAGGACGCCACTCACCACGGCCGGGCCTCCATGCACATGAAACTCCACACAGTCCTCACCTGTGAAACTTTGGGGACCTAGTGTGGGGAGGAGTCAAGAGATTATAGCCTGGGCAAACGCTTGGAGGAGTCAACTGGGTCATGGGAGCTACCGGAGGTTCGCGAACTGGAGCCCCTCACCTGGAAACCACAGCACTAGGGCGCGGTCCAACGGCTCCCGGGAGCAGGGGTCGCTGAGCAGGCGCAGGCAGGCTCTGCGGGCCGGGGGCAAGTCCCGGGGCGCCGTAAGGCTCCGGAGGGCGTGTCCGCTGGAGGGACCGCTGGTCCGAATCACCGCGATGCCGCAGCGGCCTTGGCCGGAGCTCAGTGCGAAGATGGTGGCCCCGAATCCGGGGCCCGGAGCCCCGCTGCCCTGGCGCATGCACGGTCTGGGACAGGAGAGGAGAGTCAGTGCGTCTGGGAGACTGTCACAGAGTGGCAGGTGGTTAGAGGGTTCAATGGTCGGGAAATGCCTCAAGTGGAGGCTTTGTGGCTGGCGACTGGAGGACAGACTGGAGGTCCTGAGGCCAGAGGGTGACCGGATTGAAGACTCTGAGGCCAGGGAACCTAGATGTGGGATCTGCGGCGGGGGGAATGAAGAGATCGTGGCTTGGAAGAACTTGCAAGGTGCTTCTGCTGCAGGAAACTGGACCCCCCAGGCCCCATGTAGCGCTCCACGCTGTCACACCCCTTCCCAGGTCACCCCACCTGCAAAGCTCACGTGCCGACCGGGCTATCAAGGTCCAGAGGCCCCTCCACATGGGTTCCCAGCCAGCCTCTCGCCCGCCCAACCTTGCTGAGAAGCTCCAAGTACAAGCAGAAGGCCCCGCCCACTCCGCAGCGAGACTGAAAATACTACTCAACGATTCTCGACTACAATTGGGCCCCTAAAAGACGTACCACCCACTCACTTAAGACCTTCGTTTTTATTGGCTGGTGTCAGGGAACGAGGCAGGGGCTGCACGCGGGGGTGCAGTGAAATAGCGTTCCCCCGGCACGTTAGACCGAATTTTTAGGATCCTAGAGCGGTCGAGATCCGAGATGCCGGAAATGTGAGACAGAAAGACTGCAGACACACGGCGGTGGGAATTACAGTGAGGCGACGGTTCGAGTCCCGTATTTTCGATCTGGCCATCCGTAGCCTTCAGCTAAGCAAGGGCATCTCCGGGGAACCCATACACTGGCACTGGGAAATCTTGTCTAACCTGGGAAGATGCCTATTTGTTTTCCCGGAACTCTCTAGGCTTTCGCCCCTCCCCAGTTTTCCCTTCCGCCTTTTCCTCGGCCTCGAATACCCTTCCTCATTTGACGAACTCATCTTCAGGGCCTGGCTCAAGGTCCTCTCCGCCAGGAACCCTTCCTGGAACCCACAGCACAGCCCTCTCTCTTCTCTCTGAGCTTCCCTGACACAGGCCTACTCCTGCAGGGCAGAATGTCGTCAGTCTCTGACCCACCCCCGCCCACCCATCCACCCCGAAAACCAGAAAAGGGAGTCTCGGAGATTACTTTCAGGTTAACCCAGGAGAGCGCTGAACCTAGGCGGAATAAAACGCTGAGGGTGGAATTCCAGGCACTGGCGGGGCGGGGTCTCAGGAGCGCTTTCGCACAGCCAATTCTCTGGTTCTTGGAGGGAGCGGGCGGGCGGCGCACCTGCACTTTAGGAAGAATTTGTTGGACGGGCTAGAGTTCTAATTCCCTCAAGGGGCACTGCTCTGTTCGACTTTTACAATTGTAGAACAGAAAGGAACAATGACATTTACCGCCTCCGAGTTGCTGTATCTGTCACAAGTATACATTATGCGCCTACTACTGTGTACATTCTGAGAACCAGACCAGTCCCCTGCCCTGGCTGGGCTCTAAGGGAGGAGGCAACTCCCGATGGGCAGGTGCCCCGTCCCGCCGAGTGCCAGACAAAATACGGGACGCCCAGTCAAATGTGAATTTCAGATAAACAATAAATAATGTGTCCCATATAATATTTGGGGCATACTAAAAATGTATTCATTTATCTGAAATTCACATTTGTAAAAAAATAATATAAACTAAGCCACTTTAAATTGGTGTTGGAGCTTCCATTCCAGAGGAACTGCCTTGCAAGTCTTACACCTCAACCTTTAGAATGTTGATGGCAAAACAACATTTGGACTGAGCCTTAGCAAACTTGTTTCCCAAAGAATTGTTTACAAAGATAACAAGAAAGCAGATAGTATGGTTACTGGACACAAAATTTAAAACATTGTTTAGAATCAACATTATGTTATCTGTACTGATATAAATGTCTTTCTCATATTAATGTAATTGTTCCCCTTTCTTTTCTCATAATGAATACCCATGGCCTGTGTTTCCTAATTGCAACACTATTTGGGCTTATACCATAGTCAGCCCACTCCAAATAGCTATTCTTATTGATCTTAAACACTTTTTGCTTCTCATTTTGATAGGACTTTTATTTTTAGGTTAACATATCTAACTGGGAGGACTATATTTCTATTTGCCAAACTGGCAACTCTATCTGGTCCTCTCTGAGAAGGTTACATCCTGAAGGATGCAGAGCTGAACTGGACGAAGAGGAGGTGAAGGGTGTCCTAGGCAGTGTCCTAGGGCAATATGCTAAGGCCCTAAGGCAGGACCTGCTGCAAGTATTCACATTTCAGGTGTGGTGGTTGAAGTTTTCGTCACCCGGAATATTCCTAAACCAGACCTCCGCCTCTCACGGCTAGTTGTAGTCAAATCACGCCCATCTCAGATTCCAAATACGCCTTTTCAGTGGAGAAACTCAGGCTGGGAATATGGGACAGGCGGGAACGAGACCCAGAATCCGGCGCGGGCGGGGACAAGATGGGGAATGCAATTTCGGTGCAGGCGGAAACGAGCACCAGAGAGCGAAGTGGGCGGGCGAGAACGAAACCCAGAAAACAAAAAGGGCGGAGTCGAGAATCCCGGAGCGTAGTGCGCAGGGCCGAGCTGAAGACTCGAGGTTCGGCGCGGGCGGGGACGAGAAGCAGCGTTCGGGCACGCGAGGACGACGGCCGGCGCGGGGGGGCGGGCGCGGCCTTTGTCTCCTCCTACGGTGCACTCGGCGGCTGCACCGGCCGCATGCACCCGCGGTCCCCCGGCGCCCGGGCTGCTCGCAGCCCCTGACCCGCCCTGCCCTCGCCATGGCCGAAGCCGCCTCCGGCGCTGGGAGCATGTCCCTGGAGGGCGAGCGCGGCAAGAGGCCCCCGCCAGAGGGCGAGCCTGCGGCTCCGGCGTCCGGAGTGCTGGGTAGGTGTGCAGTGGCTAGATCTGTCAGGGTTGCAGGTGCCTAAGGTTCTCGCGGCGGCTGGACGAGGACGGGGATTGGGGCCAGCTGTCCCCGGCCTGGAGTCCAGTGAAGGGGCCGGCTCCTCCCGACACTGAGGCTTCTACCCGGCGAGCGCGGGCGGAAGGGTGCATCGGGCAGGGGTCCCAGAGCAGAGACACGGACACGCCCCTCCGAGAACCCAGGCTCTTAGCTGAGCCCTGTCACCGCTTGAGCTACCGGATCGCGTGCGGGCAGAGATGCGCTTGCGAGTCTCTCTGCAGAGGGTACAGAATCATGCAGTCGGGTTAGAATCCCAGCTTGACTATGTGACCTTGGGCGCATGACTTAAATGCTTTGGGCCTCAGTTTCCCCACTATGAAATGGGGATAAGAACCGCACCCAGCTGTGAGGACACGCTGACACACTGTGGTGAAGTGCTCAGGGCTGTGAGTGAGCACCCCATCTATTGTGGTTTTGGAGGCGGAGCTGGGCCTTAAGAATGAGTAAGATTTGTAAGGGAGGGCCTGGGGGAGGGCATTTCTGAAGGAGGGCCCTCTGGTGCAAAGACTCCAAGGGAAGGAAACAAACCAAGGCAAAGGTCACGAGTCCTTGAATGACAGGCTTATTGCCCAGGAGCCTTTGCAAGTGTATGAACAGGGGCTAGGGCTGGACGCTAGGCTTCCTGGTCCAGGAGTAGCCTCACCCCAGCGTGGCCCGCCTGCTCCCCAGATAAGCTTTTTGGGAAGCGGCTCCTGCAAGCAGGTCGATACCTGGTGTCCCATAAGGCATGGATGAAGACTGTACCCACGGAGAACTGCGACGTGCTGATGACCTTCCCAGGTACTTGTGCCCTCCCGCCCAGTGCCCAGACGAAGTTCCCCTGAGCTGGTCTCCCCTGAGTGGGAGTCTGTCTATAGGAGGCCTCAGACCCTTCGTGGCAAGAGCCATCGGTCCCTGTGCCCCTTGGCAGACACAACGGATGACCACACGCTGCTATGGCTGCTGAACCACATCCGCGTGGGCATCCCCGAGCTCATTGTGCAAGTCCGCCACCACCGCCACACGCGTGCCTATGCCTTTTTCGTCACAGCCACATATGAGAGGCGAGTCCCTGTCCCTGGCCTCTCACTGACCCTGCCACCCAGCTCCCCCCTTTCCAAATGCCAACTACAAGGCCCAGCTGCTCTGTTTGTCCCAGGCGGCCGCCAGGTGCACCATCCTTAGCTCCAGGATGGTGAGCCAGGGTCTCCCCGTGATCCCACCTCTCCTGCTTCTCCGCAGCCTACTTCGAGGGGCCGACGAGCTGGGTCTGCGAAAAGCAGTGAAGGCCGAGTTTGGCGGAGGTACCCGCGGTTTCTCCTGTGAGGAAGACTTCATCTATGAGAATGTGGAGAATGAGCTGCGCTTCTTCACTTCCCAGGTGCGCCAGCTCGGCCCCCAGCGCATATCCCTAACCCCCAGCCCGGCTATTAGCTGTGCTCATGCCCTGTTCCCTGCAGGAGCGCCAGAGCATCATCCGCTTCTGGCTTCAGAACCTGCGTGCCAAGCAGGGTGAGGCGCTGCACAACGTGCGCTTTCTGGAGGACCAGCCAATCAGTGAGTGAAGCGGGACCAACCCTCCAATCACAAGGGAGTTGAATGACATCCTATGAGGGCAGGAAGGCGAGGCATAGATCCAACCAATCGGGCTAGTGAAGATATGGGCACGGCCTGGAGCCTAATCAATCAGTGAGGTGAAAGGGCGTGTCCTTACCAAAAGGTGCAGTTTATCCCCCAGGAGGCAGATCCAAGATAACCTTTTCTGGGTTTGGGATAAGGAAGGGGCAGCACCATGGACAGCGCTTCATGCATAGTGTGCTGTGTGGTCCTGACCTCAGTTTCCCCTCTAGGACACCAGCCACTGCAAGTTTACCTTCTTATACCAACTTTGTACCATTCCTCAGATATTCTCAGCAATGAACTGAAGCCAATAGCTTTATTTAAAAACGTGGTTCTACTGGGACCCCACTTTCCTAGGTTTCCTACACCCTTCCCTGCCTGTGCCTATTCCTACACCCCCCAAATTCTGAAGGAGAACCAGATAGTCCATCCACCCAGAACTCATCCCCTGGGAAAAGCATCTGCAGGTTTAAGAGCAGGCAAAAAGTTGTGACTTGGGTTTCAGACAAGGCACAAGCAGAGGGGCAGGGGTCACCCATTCTTGTCCCCCAACAGTCCCTGAGCTGGCAGCCCGTGGGATCATCCAGCAAGTGTTCCCGGTCCACGAGCAGCGCATCCTGAATCGTCTCATGAAGTCATGGGTGCAGGCTGTGTGTGAAAACCAGCCTCTAGGTGTGGCCTGGGCCAGGGGTGGCCAGGGGTCCCATGAGGCAAGCAAGGCTGACAAGGAACCCCTGTCGCCCCGGCAGATGAAATCTGTGACTACTTTGGCGTGAAGATTGCCATGTACTTTGCCTGGCTGGGCTTCTACACGTCAGCAATGGTGTACCCTGCTGTCTTTGGCTCTGTCCTGTATACATTCACAGAGGCTGATCAGGTGCTGGGCATGGACCAGGCAGGGGCTGGGTTACTGGAGACACCCTCCTCCCTGGGCCCGGCCCCACCAACAGCTGAGCCCTCCTCCACCACCCCCAGACAAGCCGGGATGTATCCTGTGTGGTCTTTGCCCTATTCAACGTGGTCTGGTCAACGCTATTCTTGGAGGAGTGGAAACGGAGGGGGGCAGAGCTAGCCTACAAGTGGGGGACGCTGGACTCACCTGGGGAAGCTGTGGAGGAGCCACGACCCCAGTTCAGGGTCAGTTGGGAGACACTGAGTCCAAGGACTCTGAGAATGTGGGGTGGAGTCAGGGAGCACTGCAGGAGCAAAGACAGAAGGTGTGAAATTGAGCTGTAGCATAACAAATTATGCCAAGTGGGGGGGCCCTGCATTCTGAGGAGAGGGGTGGGAAATTGGATTTGAGAGACTGAGAAGAGTGCACCAGGTAGGACCACTGCAGGCAAAGGCATGGTGGAAGAAAATTGCCTTCAGGGGATTGGGAAGGTTATATAGGGCAGGGGCAACCCCCTTGGCCTCATGCTGGGCCTGGCCCCTACCCTCTGCCAGGGTGTGCGACGCATCAGCCCTGTGACACGGGCTGAGGAGTTCTACTATCCACCCTGGAAGCGGCTGTTCTTCCAGCTGTTTGTGAGTGTCCCCTTGTGCCTCACTTGCCTGGCCTGCGTGTTCCTGCTCATGCTCGGCTGCTTCCAGCTGCAGGTGACCTCCAGCCCCCAGCCCTAGCCCTGGCCCTGACCGCCTGCCTAGGTCCAGCCTAGGTCACAGCTGTGAGGGTGACCTGTGAACTCACTGCCCCTGCAGGAGCTGGTGCTGAGTGTGAAGGGGCTGCCTCGTCTCGCCCGCTTCCTGCCCAAGGTCATTCTGGCCTTGTTGGTCAGCGTAAGCGCAGAGGGCTACAAGAAGCTTGCCATCTGGCTCAACGACATGGGTATGACCTTCAGGAGTGGCTCCTGCTGCCCTGCCCCTGGGGAGGAAGGTCCCCAGTGCTCATGGGAAGCCTGGGTTGTACCCTCACTTGCCCCCTTGGCCCCCAGAGAATTACCGACTAGAGAGTGCCTATGAGAAGCACCTCATCATCAAGGTTGTCCTGGTGAGTGGCGGCCAGCAGGCGGGGCACATTGGGGACCCTTGGGGTTGGAGTGACAGAGTGAATGCCTTCCTGCTTCCCTCAGTTCCAGTTCGTCAATTCCTACCTGAGCCTCTTCTACATTGGTTTCTACCTCAAAGACATGGAGCGTCTGAAAGAGGTGAGACCCTGGCCTGAGGCAGTGCCCCCCATGGCAGCCAGTGGGGGGCCATGCCTGGCTCAAGGGGCCCATGGGCTCTCCAGCCCCTCCCCCCCATCCTTTTTTCCTCTCTGTCCATGTGTTCTCTCTCTGCCTGTCACCCCCCCCCCCATCTGTTTGTCCATCTGTCCGTCGGTCCCTTCACAGCTCCTGCTCGTCCTGTCCCTGTCCCAGAGCCTCGAGCGGCAGCTTCGGGCAGTGCTGGTTCCGCTCGCGGCCCTGCGATTCCGCCTGCTCTTCCTCTCCCTCCGGGGCCTCCTGCGCCTGGCCCAAGCCAAAGTATGGGCAGGTGGCAAGCCCAGGGGGCCTTGCCCGGGCGGGCAGTGTGGCTGTGCTGGGGGTCTCACTCCAAGCTGAGGGTGCATGCTATGAGGGGCTGGGTCTCCACTGGTAGGATGAAGATGGCAGTGGCCCTTTGGGCCCCGGGCACTGGCTGAGCTCCTGGGTGGTGCTGCAAGCAGGGAAGCTCTAAGCCTGCAGCAAGGTTGGCTAGAAGCACTGTGGCTGGCCGGGCTGTGGTTGGTGGCAGGTGGACAGTGGTAGAGTTTGCAGAGGCTGGGGACTCTGTGTCCTGGGATGTCCAAAAGGCAGGAGTTAGGAATTGGGTTCAGAGTGAGTGTCTGGAAACATGCTCTGGGAGCATGGGTGCCCCATTCTAGCAGCCTGTCCCAGTGCCCAGGGCCCTGCCTGTCCCCCACGTGGCCTCTCTCCATCCCCTTCCTGCCCCCAGATGCTGGCCACTCTGCTGATCACCCGCCAGTTCCTCCAGAATGTGCGTGAGGTCCTGCAGCCACACCTGTACAGGCGGCTGGGCCGTGGCGAGCTTGGCCTGCGGGCCACCTGGGAGCTGGCCCGGGCCCTGCTTGGCCTGCTCAGCCTCCGGCGCCCTGCACCCCACCGCCTCGAACCCCAGGCCGAAGAGGGTAGTGGCAGCAGTAGTGGAGGTGGCCGCAGGTGTCTCAGTGGGGGCTGTGGGGCACCTGAGGAGGAGGAGGAGGAGGCCACAGTAGAACGGCGGCCGGCAGGGGAAGGAGGAGAGGTGGGAGACGGGCTACAGGGAGGCGAGGAGGAGGAAGAGGAGGAGGAGGAAGAAGAAGAGGAGGAGGAGGAGGAGGAGGAGGGTGAGGAGGGCAGCCTCCTAGACTGTGGGCTCCGTCTGAAAAAGGTCAGCTTCGCTGAGCGGGGGGCTGGGCGACATCGGCCCAGCCCAAGCCCGGAGGCCCTCTTGGAGGAGGGGAGCCCCACGATGGTGGAGAAGGGGCTGGAGCCAGGCGTGTTCACACTGGCCGAGGAGGACGATGAGGCAGAGGGGGTTCCTGGCAGCCCTGAGCGGGAGCCCCCAACTGTCCTACTCCGCCGGGCTGGGGGTGAGGGCCGTGACCAGGGGCCATATGGGGGTCCAGAGCCAGAGCCCAGCTCAGATGACTCGGCTCGGAGGCAGCGGCAGCAGAACCGGTCCTCTTGGATCGACCCACCTGAGGAGGAACACTCACCCCAGCTCACCCAGGCTGAGCTTGAGAGCTGTATGAAGAAGTATGAGGTAAGGCGGTGTCTGAGGGTGGAGGCAGGGCCCTCAGAGGGGCAGGTGCGCTGTCTGATGGTAGAGGTGCAGGTAATAATGGGGCCCTTGATGTGGTCAGGAGCCTGCTAGAGGGAGAGGCTTTGGGTCCATTTGGGATAATGTGAGGGAGGTGGACTTGAAATAGGAAGGAACTCCAAGGGGAAGTGTCCTGGTCTGAGGGAGGACCCAAGGCCACACCCAGCTACATGCCCACAGGACACGTTCCAGGACTACCAGGAGATGTTCGTGCAGTTTGGCTACGTCGTGCTTTTCTCATCAGCCTTCCCTCTGGCTGCTCTGTGCGCCCTGGTCAACAACCTCATTGAGATTCGCAGTGATGCCCTCAAGCTGTGCACAGGGCTTCAGCGGCCCTTTGGGCAGCGAGTTGAAAGCATTGGCCAGTGGCAGGTATGGGAAGGCCAAGGGCTCCAAGCTGAGGTGCACAAGGAGATGGGGTGCACTAAGGAGGAGCATGAGGCCCAATGAGGAGAGCTAACCCCACCTGAGCCCCACCATATTCCTCTTGCAGAAGGTGATGGAGGCCATGGGTGTCCTGGCAATCGTAGTCAACTGCTATCTCATCGGCCAGTGTGGGCAGCTGCAGCGCCTCTTCCCCTGGCTCAGCCCCGAGGCAGCCATTGTGTCTGTGGTGGTGCTCGAGGTGGGGCTGGCGGCTGGGCAAGGGAGCTGAGCTGTGAGTGGGTGTCCCTGAGCCTGCAGCCTCCTCCTTTATCACCTCAGCACTTCGCTCTGCTTCTCAAGTACCTTATCCACGTGGCCATCCCTGACATACCAGGCTGGGTAGCTGAGGAGATGGCCAAGCTCGAGTACCAGCGCCGAGAGGCCTTCAAGGTATGCAGGATGGGGTTGAATTCAGTTTATCCTTCCATTGGTGGGCCATTTCCTCCATTTGGCTGGCGGCCATGGCCCTAGCAGGAGGGCAGAGCCAAGTGTAATAATTAGCACTCCAAAAGACCCATTACCTTCCAGAATCCTGGAGATATTCAGCACCAGCCTGGCACTCTGAACATTCAGTCACCAGCTCACCCAGCAGCATCCTGTTCAGGGTCAAGGACATGGCTGATGCTTCCTAGAAGCCCAGCCTCTACTGCATTCCTCAGAAAGTTTCATAGTGGGTCAAATAAGCTCATGGACATCAACCACGGAACTCTCCGTGATGATGGAGATGTCCTGTGTCTGTACTGCCCGTGTAGCCCCTCACAACAGGGGGCCTTTATAAACTTGAATTGACATTGACAAAAGCCACTTACAGCTGCTGGACTGGCCAGTGTGGACTCTGGTCTATGCTAGTCACAGCTCTGTCTCATCAGTTCTCTAGAAAACAGGGAACTGCTGAGGCCCGATGTTTGTTTATAGTCTCCCAATTCCTAAGACATTATCTGGCATGTGGCTGGAAACAGAGTTGGAGGCCAGTAAACGTTGGTTCTCTTCTCAGTTCTCAAAAAGCACCAGGTGGGTCTAGGGAAGCAGTTGGTGCCCCGTAAGTGTTTAGAGTTCTCCCCACTTCCACAGAGAGCTCACACACTCTCTCTTCCCAGTCCCAGTAACGGCCTGCTCTGCCCACAGAGACATGAGCGCCAGGCCCAGCACCGCTACCAGCAGCAGCAGCGGCGGCGCCGAGAGGAGGAGGAGCGCCAGCGCCATGCAGAGCACCATGCCCGGCGGGAGCGTGACACCAGCAGCCGGGAGGAGGCACGGGCTGAGGGGTCCGGGCTGGATCCCACGGCCCCTGATAAGGGCTCAGCCAAGGCCAAAGGCAGCGGGGCAGGTGGCCATGGGCCAGAGAGGCCCAAGCGCCCAGGGTCCCTACTGGCACCCAACAATGTCATGAAGCTGAAGCAGATCATCCCACTACAGGGCAAGTTCCTGTCCTCAGGGGCTGCGTCCTCCCTGGCAGGCACAGGGCCCAGCCCTGCCACCCGTCTGCCCCCGGCCCAGTCACCCACAGGCGACACCCGCCTGCCGGCCTTCCTCAGCTTCAAGTTCCTCAAGTCGCCCGAGACCCGGCGAGACCCTGAGCGCAGCCACTCGCCACCCAAGGCCTTCCACGCCGGCAAGCTCTTCCCCTTCGGCGGAGCCCGGGCTGAGGCCGGGGCCAATGGGGCGGGCGGGCAGGCCCGGCTAGAGGGGACCCCCAGCGGTGGCAGTGGCAGTGGCCGGTCCCAGCGCAGTGGGCCGGCGGATGAGGCTGCAGCTGAGGAGCCGGACGTCCCCCGGCCTGAAGAGGAAGGCTCAGGTCACAAGCTTTAACTCGGGGGTGGGGACTCTGGGCTGGGCTTTGGGGGTATGGTGGGGTGGCCAGGCCTGGAGGGAGGGGCTAAAGGGGACAGAGAAGGCCCAGTCTCTTATACCAGTTGGGGACCTGGGTCCATGGTACCTGAAGCCTCTCAGTCAATGCCTGCTCAGTCTCTCCAGACCCTTGATTACCTGGATCCCTGTGCCTCATCCTCCTCACCCAGGGAGGGATGCCAAAGTCCCCTGTCCCAGTGCCCTCCCAGGGCATCTCACCCACCAAGCTCTGGTGCCAGCAGAGATGAGGGAGGCCCATTCACTAATTGGCCCACCTCTCCTGCCCCCATGAGACCCCACACCCAGCTCACTCTGGGGGAACTGGACCCCCCAGGACTCTATGCAAGTCCCCACCCTGCCACCCAGTGTTCAAGGAGGCTTTCCTGAGGTAGGGTCTAGGGCTGCCCAACCAGGGAGCTTGGGGTTCTCGGCCTCAAGCTGTACCCACAAATTTGTGCCGAGCAAAGGCACAGGCCTCGCCTCCAGCCTCTCCCACCTCACTGGTCCCAATCCCAGCCAGGTGTCTAGCAGCCCATTACCAGGGAGCCCAAGAGGTAGCAGCTGCAGGACCAGGAACTTAGGTCTGAAATCAGAGGGACTTCCTCAGACTGGCCTCTCCCTGGAGTGGGAGGGGTGCAGTGCCTAGGCAAGGGATGCACCCTGACACTGATCAGAAGCAATAAGGCCCTGATGTGCCTGGAAGCCGGGAGGGAGCATGGGCTGGGTCCCAAGCGGGATCGGGCGGCAGGGGCAGCACCCCCCGGAACGGCCCCTCTCGCCTCCGCAGGGACAGCGCTGGCCCCCGTGGGCGCCCCTGCCCTTCGCACCCACCGCAGCCGGAGCCCTGCGCCATCAACACCAACGCTGCTGCCCCGGCCCCCTACGCCACCCACCGGCTGCTGGCAGTGGGATGGGCCATGGGGCTGCGGGGGCGAGGGTGCAGCCCCCCGCCAGGCCCCAGCCGCTGCCAACACCGAGTGCCCACCCTGTGCCCTGGCCGGGCCCCCACCTGACCCCCAGCCCCTGCCGGGGGATACCAGCTTCTACAGCCTTGCACCTCCACCACTGCTGCCATCCTCTGAGCCCTCTGAGCACCCCACAGCCTCGCCTAGCCCCAGCCCCAGCCCCAGCCCCCAGGCTGTGTGCTGGCCCAGTGGCTGGCACTAGCTCCACCACCAGGCACCCTACCTTCCTGTTCTCATGCAATAGCAGTCAAGGATGGGTGGCCGCCACCCAGGAAATGCTTTGGCCCCATGGCCCCCAGTATTGGCTGCCCCCCCTCCCAGGGTGAGGGCTGGGGCATCCTTATCTGCCGTTTTCCTTTCAACCAGATAAGGGAAATGAAAGGAAACTCCCCCCCCCCCACAAAAAAAAAAACAAACAGAATAGGCAATTATTTATTTGTTTTTAATTTATTTTGTCATATTTTTTGTAAAACGGCAGAAATGCAATAAAAAGTATATTTCAACAGTGCCCAAGGATGAAGCAGTGGAAATGGGGCCAAGGCCCCAGTTATTTGAGGTTGGCACTGGCTCTTGGGGCCTGGTGGGCCTGGGGTGAGTGCTCCTCATCCTGTGACCTTGGTGCCTCCTAAGAACTGGGTCTCGAGGCCACGGAAAACTCCGGACTGATGTCTCTGAGATGGCCCAGATTTGGGGGCCAATATCAGGCCTGGGGCCCCTGGGAGGAGGTGCAGAGCCTCAGGCTGTGTCTTCAAACTCCTAGACAAAGAAAGGAACCTCCAAGTGCCTAAAGGACTCAGCAGTTTGGGTGCCAGGCCTGGGTCCTGAGTCAGCTTTAGCCCTGTAGGGTGACAATGGTGACAGTCATCTCTCAGCTGTGTTTTCTGGCACACCTACCTCCCAGACTGCCATCTGAGGAGCCAGGGGCCTTGGGAAGAACTTGAGGCAAGATTGAAAGGCACCTTGTGCCTTAGTTGAAAAGTTGAGGGGATGTTTCAGGGATCCCTGGAAGATAGGGTGATGTTGGCAAGTGGCTAGGATGTCCCACTGTCAGACCAGACTTGCTGGGACTCTTCCCTGTGTAACCAGGGACGGATGTGGCCTCTCTACCTTAAACATGTCTACATTCAGTGGAGCCTAATGGCTGTCTCAACACTAAAGAGCTGGTGAGGAAGGGGCACTGTGGGGGGGCTATAAAGTCAGGGGTTCACTGAAGGCAGGAGAGCAGCCTGTGCAAAGGCACAGAGGTGTGGAAAGGCAGAGTTAGGTGTCTAGGGGAGCAGAAGAATAAAGGGGGCCCCAAAGATAGGGGGAGCGGGTGGAGGCCAGCTTCAGGGCCTGCACCCAAGAGACCACAGGGAGGTCCGGGTTGGGCATAGTTGTAGCACCCCTGCCCATAGGCACCATGGACAGCGTTGGCAGGAAGCAAAGCGGGGCGGATGCCTGCTCCTGTTCTGCCCTGTGGCTTTGAAGCTGGTCTTGTTAGCTTCTCAGTTACTGAAACACAGTGATACCATGTGCCTGCCCCGGGTCAGACCAGCCCCTGGGACGGGGGATTCCAGACAGGTCTGAGAACGTCTGGGGACTCAACCGCCCCCGCATAACCACAGTCATGAGCACCTGCCTTAACTCAACCCTGCACCCATAGTAGGGACATTGTCCAGAGCTGGGAGGCGAAGGCCTTGACCCCATGACACAGGTAAATGGTCTAGTCTGGAAACTTCCACCACAGGAGATGCTGGGTAACCCAGGCCTGAACAATCTAGCTCAGGAAGGGCCCTCCATAGAGATAATGTGGGGCAGGCATCCTCTCCAACTCTATGATCCAACCCCTCATCACCCTCAGCCCTGACACTGCAGACCCTGCTCAGGGCTGGTGGGAGAAGCAGTATTCCACCTGGCCCTGGGTCCACTATCAGAGCCTTGAGCCTTCTGCCTGGAGCCTTCACGTCCCCTATGTTCCATTGCACTCCATGTGCCTAGCTAGGGGCACATGAGGCCAGGCCACCTAGGTGGTTTCCATGGTGGCTGGTGGTCATGCTGCCACGCTTGATAATGTCCTGGGGTGGTATCCACCACAGTTCTGTCAGTGGCATGGACCATCTCTCCAGGGTGTCATGATCCTTGGGGAGGCTTGACAGATGAGACAACAGGGTGGGTCCAGGCAGTTCTTAGCAAGGTGGCCGCAGTAGGCCCACAAGAGAATCCAGCAGTCCTGGAGCCCCCGTGCTTGAGGGGGCCCCTCTGGGCTCCTCTTGGTGACGATGAGACAACTCTCAGTGGCTCCATCCTCTGGGGCTGAGGCATGTGGAGCAAAGACTCGAGGTCAAATAGGAAAGATCCTTTTATTGGGGTGGACACGGAGCACGAACAAGTCCATGATAAAATGACTTAAGAGAAAGATCTGGAAGGACTGACTTCTCCCAGAGGTGTCAGCTCAGAGCAGTGGCTGAGCACAGAATAGGTCCCGATAGAACTTGAGCCAAGGCCAAGTCTTTAAGGCCAGACTGGCAAGTGGGAGAAGAGTCCCAACCCTGCCACCCAGCTAAAGCGTGGCCTGTCTCTAAACCCTTGCAGACACACTCTGATTCTCCAGAGGAGGACTGGGGGACAGGAGGAGGGGATCTGGAGGGGGGAATAACAATGTTGTTTTTCAAGAAGCATCTACCAACATCACACTACTGGGTCTGATGTCCCCTTTAACCATCGCTTGGTACATTTTACAGCATAAATAAAGACTCAAGGAAAATAAATACATCGGCTCCTTTGAGGTTGGAAGTGGTGTGCATGGCGGGTGTGTGGGTGGGCTGGCAGGATGGGCAGGGCGCTTACACACGGTGGGTGGGCGAGGAGCAGACAAGACAGGAGGCACCTATGGGGGAGCTTGACTTTTAAGTGTCCTCGTGCATGTCTGGGCTGTCGGTCCGTGCAACCTTGCGTGGAGGCGCCGAGCTCTCACCCTCGAGGTCCACTTGCTCCTGGTCTCTCTTCTTGGCAGCATTCTGGGGGGCAGAGGAAGGAAAGGGGCAACTGAATCTTCACCTGGGTGAGCTCCCCAAATCCTGCTGCAGGGGTCACAGAACTGAGCCTGGAGTGGAGTGGTGGACCCAAGGTCCCTGGCTAGACAGCCCTTCCTACCACCCAGACCAGCTGTGCTAGGCCAAAGTCCTCTAGGGCTGTGGGCCTGTGATAGACAATGCAAGTCACAGCAGCTCATAGTGACCCACACATGGCCCAAAATGCTCAGAGGAGCCATGTACCCTACCAGAGGACAAATGAGCCCCCGAGGAAGCGCACACATTGCCACAGAAAAGGAAAGTGGCTTCATTTGAGGAAAACCCCCTTTTCCCACCAGTGGGAATCAAGGCTTGTGGGGCTGCGGAGGGGACCAGAGTAGGCCAGGGGCTTGGGTTTTCTGAGCAGTTACTTCAACATGGGGTCCCCCTTTAACCTTGCCCAGAAAAGGTTGCTGCTAGATACTCAATGGTAGGTGAAAAAAACAAACTGACTGCATTGAAAGCACTTCAGCAGTGCTCAGGCCTTGGTATGGTTGGCCAAGTACCTGTCCATCCCTGAGCATCAGAGCCCTGTGGCCTCTGCATAACCATTCCCTCCTCTGCAATGCTCTTCCCTCTCCTGAATTGCCTGGCAAACTCCTATTCATCCCTCAACTCCCCACTTGAACCCCTGGTCTCCCACCCACCCATGTCCTCCCCCCACGCAGAGTCCCCATGCTGGGCAATGTATACCCCGAGTCCCAACATCTAAATACCAAATGCCTTACCTTTTTGTCCCACTGCTGATGTAGGTAGCGCAAAAGAATGTTTGTTTTTTCTGTCACAATGACTGAAGAGGAAAGAGGAAAGACAAACTTGCAGGAAGAGGCTACAGGGAGCCAGCTGCACATGGCCCAGCCTCCAACCTGGCCAGCACTGCCCTTCCCAGGATAGCACTCACCCCTCCTTGCCCTCCAGGCCATCTCTGCCTTGAGTGGCCTTTCTGGCACTCATCAGCACCTCAACCCAATTTTCAGGAAGCCTAGTGTTCTCCCTCCTGAGCCCACAGCCACTGCTAGGGGCCCAAACCGGCTGCTCCAGGGTTTCTGCTTCTTAGAGAGGCTGAATCCATAGCCACATGTGGGTTTCCACCCAGGGGTGGGGAATGAGTCCCAGTATGCAGGCTCATGAGTGTGTCTTCCCAGGCCAACCAGGAGCACAGATCTACACGGCTGTGCCCCAGTGACCACAGAAGCCATCCAGCAGGGTCCATGTAGATTCCTTTTCATGGTTAAATAAAACACCATGCCCACAATAAACAAACCTCCCACTTTGCAGGTTTCCAGCCTTTCCCTACAGGCCCCTCCACCTGGAAAATCGTTATCCATGCTGCCTGACCCAGGCTGAGCTGGGTCCCTGCCCCACAGTACTTGACTCAGGGTCTATGGCATAGAGTTGGCAGGGGACACTTGACTTGATGCAAGGTGATGGGGAGAGGGCCAGTGAGCAGCAGACAAGAGCCAACTGGGGCCCCCATGAGGCTGGATATGGATGCCAGCATGTGGAGATGAGGAGGGTCATGCAGAAAGCCAGGCTTCCCAGTGCTCCCAAGGGATGGGAATTGACCGGTGTCCCATGGGTCACCTCCTGTGCCACCCTCTAGCCCTTCCCCTTGACAGCCAGGATGGGAGAGAATGACAGAGGCCACTTACTCTGTTCAGATGGGTACTCCCGCGTGGGCAGGTAGACTGAGGGGCGTCGATTCTGCAGGAGGGTCAGGAAGAGATGGATTAGGAGTACAGGCTGACTGGGGTCCCCTCATCACTGGACTTAGTACCCACCCTCCAACGCAGATCAGAAGATGTGTGAAGATCTTGCGTGGGACTAGGCCTGTTCCCGGCACAAGGCTGATCTGGGGTGCATATCACCCCCAGCCTCCTTCCCCCAACAGTGCCCCGAACCTGCACTCACCGAGGCTTTACACACAGAGTCGGCATGAAATCGACTAAAATTGCTTTTGTTGTAGACGGGCAGTCCTTTCAAAAAATCTGCCTAAAAGGGAAAATGGTTAAGTTAGAAACCTAGCAGGGACCAGCCTGGAGCACCTGCTGTGGCGGGCAGGGCTTCAGGCAACTTCTGGTTTCCTTCTCTCATTTCCTAGAACGCATGCTTGAGCTGGCCACCTTATGTGTGCACTGTTATGAGCAGAGAAAGACCGATCAACCCCAAGGGAAGTGCACCTTCTCCCCTTGGGGTCCTCACAACAGCCCTGTAACCCAGCCAGAGGTGGCTTGTTTAAAGTCACACCATGATCAAGCAGCAGGGAGGGGTGTTGGACCAGGCCATCCAATTGGACACTTGCCCTCTGTGCTTACTGAATATTAAACTCCTGCTCTTGTCTCCATTTACCCACCTTCAATAGAGACCTGGCTAAAGAAAGGCCTGCCCACCCTAAGAAACCGCAAGGGCCAGCTTGACAATAAACGGGGGTGAAGAGCAAGAGCCTGGGTGAAGGGGACAGGGTGGCTGGAACAAGGGGCTGCCTAGAAACAGGACTGGGAGCCCAGGGTCTACTGAGCTTCCCAATTCCAAGAAAACTCAGAAATCCAAGTTTAACATGTCAGTGTCAATTTTCTAGAGTTGGCTGGGCTTTGTATAAAATGCTGTGTGTACCACGGTCAGCTCAGGAACTGCTCCTGGGGTCCCCACATCCAGAGGCTGCCTTGTGAGAGGAGAGGGCCTCCTGGAGTGAGGGCCAGAGACGGAGAGGGAACAGGCTGCCCCTCCCTGATGCCTGGGCCAGGGGCTCAGGTCCAGAGGTCTCAGGTCCACAAGATGCCAGGAGCCAGCAACAGCTTTCATTCACAGCATGACTCTTGGAAAGTCCTTTGCCCCTGACACTCTGCAGTCAGCTGGGCTGGGCAAGCAAGAATGATGGCTCTGAATAGGAGGACCCTGATTCAGGGCCCGGGGGCAGGGCAGGGCCGGGGGCAGGGCAGGGCGTGGGCAGGGAAGATTCGAGTCTCAGCCATAAGATGGGGAAATAAACAACAGGAGTTGTGTCCACCTCAGGAAACTGAGACACAAGAGCCTGGGGATGCGAGGGGAGGGATGAAGGCCTAGAGCTGGGAGGCAGGGAGTGATTTCCCAACAGAGCAGGAGTTCAACACTGTCATCAGGCCTGGAGGGGCAGTCGGGGAGGGGCTCCCCACATGGCCTGCCTTGGACTTGGAGCTTCCCAATCTGGAGTCATCCTGTCATAAAGATAAGGAAACTGAGGCAGAAAGGTCACACAGCATTCATGTGAAGTCACCCATCCCCAGCAAGAAAACAAGGAAGCTGATGTGAACTCAAGTTTGCCTGACCTCAGAGTCCGAGTTCCTACTATGGAACATGCCAGCACTTCAGTTTTCCCATCTGAAATCCAAGGGCTCAGAGCCTCTGCAGGCTATGTTAACCCCGCTTGGGTGTGGGTCCATCCCCATGCCTAAGCCTGGGCACTGCATCCTTGGGGAAGCTGTTCTTCAGGTGATCTGCCACCACCCTGTGGGGCAAGTGGTAGCAAGTGTCCCTTGGGGGACCCCCAGCGAGACCTCTATGGAAACGGGCCAACCAGGGACACTGGATGTGGACAGGCCTCCTGCTCCTGCCCAAGGTAGCCAACTGTTTCAAAGCCAGCTCATAGCCTCACAACTCTACATTCCCTGATCCAGAACCCCTACCCTAACTTGGCCCCAGAAATCATACAGCCAGGCTTTCTCCAGCCCCTACTATGTAGCAAGCCCAAGCCAGGCACCAGGGCACTAGGGCAGGAGGCAAAGCACAGCAAACCTGCTCTTGGCCCCAGGAGCACCCAGGACAGGAAACGCAGGTGTGGATCAAAGAGCTGCACAGTGAATACAAAGTAGTCCTAAGGACAGGGTACCCTGAGATGCTGTGTGAGGCCTAGGACAGTGGGGTAACATCTGCTGGTCTGGAAGGTTAGGGACAGCTGCCAAGTGGCAATGATGCAGGTGCTGAGACCTGAAGCATGAGGATCCCTGTTCCATATCAGAGCCCTTCATAGCTCTGGCTGGGCTTGGCCGCCATTGGCCTCCTGTCACACACACCTTCAACCTGTGCTGTGCCACTGTCCAGGAATGCTCCTCCTTTCTCTATTTGCTAACTTGCTAACTTCTCCATCCAGCTCAACAACCAACTCCCAACCAACTCCCCAGCCCCTTTCCCTCTTTACACACCTTAGGGACCTCTGCCAGAGCTGCACTCACACACTAAGGAAGTCATCAGTTTACATGTCCACTGCCCTCACTAGACTAGCACATTCCTGAGGGCAAGACAGGGCTAACTCCACCCTGGGCCCTTGATGGGGCTCACACAAAATGTGATGAGAGGTTCAGGAATGTCAGATATGCATTCAATCCTGGCTGGTCCCCTCCCAGCCTGGCTGCTTCCCCAGGTGAACCAGGGGTCACAACAGGGCCCTCTCCCAGGGTTGTTCTGAGTCTCAATAAGGCAACACAGGGAAAGATCTTTGCACAGAGCTCCCTAGAAGGCAGCTGTTAGCACCAATGCATTTGTGCTGAATAAATGAATGAAGACAAGCTTCAGCCTGTACTTCCTGTCAGCTAAGCATGAAAACAAGGCCTCAGACACAGGAAGAAATCCTCACCTCGGTCAGACAAATCCTAGCCATGATGGACCCAGAAGTCATGCACTGCCTCAGCAAACACTCACTGAACATCTGTGTGCTAGTCCCCTTTCAAGCAGCTCACCAGTGAACCAACCAAAGCAAAAAGAGGAAAAGAAGTGGTGTCCCAAGAGAGGAGAGACACTGGGACCTCCCACAGTCACAAAGGGGCCCTCTGAGGAGGTGATGCTCACAGGAGGAAGAGCATTCCAAACAGAAGGGCAGCAGGTGCAAAAAGGTCACTGTGCCTAGAGCTCATGGAGGGAGAGGTGCTGAGGCTGTAGATGAGGTCACAGAGGTGGGCCAGGGCCTTAGGGGCTGGGGTGGGGGAGCTGGGGCTTCATCTGGGTTACAACAGGAAGTCCTTGGAGTGTTTTATAAATTTAAAAATTGCTATAATTTATATGTTTAAAAGGGGGACAGTATGAAGGCAAGGAGACCAGGGAGGAGGCTGGTGCAGGAGTCCAGATAGGAGGTGGCAATGCCTAGAGCAGGGTGGGGACCCATGGACAGCTTCAGGATGCATTCTAGAGGCAGAGTCAACAGAACCCTCTTATGGACTGGGCATGGGCAATGAGGTTGCATTAAGGAATGAAAGACAACACCAAGCCTGGAGACCCGCATGACAGAAACCCACTTTCCTATCTCCTTCCTGACCTGAGGCCTTCCTTTGCCCATCCCCTACCACACCCCAAGGACTGTGATTTATGGGCTAGAACCAGGCACAATGGGGTTTTGACTTGTTTTGACAAAAGCTTCCATCATCCCTGTCAGCCCTGGAGATGCCAAAAAGTAGAAGGTGGGGGTTTCAGCTCAACTCTGAGGCTGGGTCACCAGCCCACTTTACAGGTTGGGGGGATCAAGCCCCAAAGAAAAACGATATCCAGATCCCAGCAAGAACAAATGGCCCAAAGGGGATTTTAACTTCCCAATTACTAGGCGACATTATCCCTACTTCAAGATGAGGAGACAAGTAGGAGAGGATGTCACTGACCCAGAGTCACCCAGCTCATCTGTTGAGTGTTCACTGTTCTAAACCCTTTACCACGTTAGTTCTCTAAATTGTCACAACCCTAAATTACTACATCTAGGACTCGGAGAGATAAAGATGCTACCTGTTAGGGGCTGGTTGGAGTCCGGAATGGTGGGGGTGGGGTCAGGGTTCTTGGAGATCGGACAGTCCGCGATGTCGCACTTCTTTTGGCGACGACAAAGCCCCGCATGTTACCATGTCAAACCCCTTCTCCCGCCCCGACGCCTAGGCCGGCCTCCCAAACCCTCCTGAACTGGAGAGGTCCAGATCCGGCGCGCCCAGGACGGGGTCTGAACTAGGGGTCTCGGGGGACCCCATCCCTACCCCAGGCGATTTCCGGAGGAGGTGCGACCCGGAAATGAATGAATTGTCAGGACTCGGAATACAAGATAGGGTCAGGGTTCGGAGGAGCCGGGGCGGGGTCAGCAGGAAGCTCACAGCAGAACCCGGGGGTCTAAGGTCATAGGTCAGAGCGAAGGGCGGGGTCGGGCCTGAGGGGGCAGGGCAGGTATGTGAGGGTCTCGGGGATTACTGGAGGTGGGTGGGCCCGCGGCGCCATTTTGTTGAGCGGAGGGGCATTACGGGCCCGGCGGCTGCACTTACCATCTTCTGTTACCTCCGTCGCTGCCTCAGCTACCGCCTCAGCCACCGCCGCCGCCACCACAGCCGCCTTCTTAGCCGCCGCCGCCGCACAGTAACTTCCAGCCACGGCACAGCCCACCCTGATGGCGCCGCCGCTCTCCCTTCATAGGTCCGCCTCTAGCC
>PVJL010007520.1:0-77095 GCA_004026885.1 Lyroderma lyra | reverse complement strand
TCATTTACCGACCGGGCGTGCCCACGGGACTTGGTGGGCCCTCACCCACGCCTGGCGGCCCCCAGAGCTGGAAGGTGTTCTGTTTACAAACAGTAACGATGGGGAACAAAACGTGGTTGTTTGTTTGTTTGTGTAATATCCAGAGGAGCTCATCTGCAACCCCAGAGGGTCTGGGCAAGTGGAGACTCAGCTTAATCAGAGGGCTCGGGCTTACATACGCCCTACCAATAATAATAATAATAACAACACACCCCTGCTAATGTGGGGGCTCCGTTTGGAGCTGGAAATGATCAGTGACACTTCCTTTGATGAGGTTAAACAGCCTGGCTCCCGGGGCTGTACATTTGCATAATAAAGATCAGAAGTCACTGCCTTCTACATCTCTCCCCGCACCAGCCGGGCTCGTGTCCTTGGTTCAGGGACACCACATCCTAATGTACGCACAGTGATTCTAATCTTTGGCTTGCATGTGAAATGTCAGCTAATTTTTTTTTTTTTTGTCTGAGAGAACAACAAATTATGTTTCAGAACAAGAAGGTGCTGTCTGTAATGGATAATACAATCTGCAAATGCAGAGGCGACGTCTGTGACCCGTGCTGCTAACCTAGCAAGCTGCAGTCTATTTTTCCGGCCTATCGGTTGATAGGAAAACATCATTTCAGATATAATAATTAATCATTAGTCAAAATGGATATCCCCACTGGTTTCTTGCCTCTCAGACAACCCTGCCTAGCCTGACAATAAATCAGGAAGACACATCCCTTCATAGCCACTGGAATGTACTTGCAGACAGCCTCTTTCCTTTACAAAGGAATGAAACACTTTGTGCAGACCGTCCATGGCCTGCTGATGGGAGGAGATTCTCCGAAGGTGCTATTTTAAGGAAGGGAACTACAGGGCCCAGAGGGAGGGAGGCAGCGAGTTCTGTGTTCTAGAGGGTGGCTGTAAGCCAAAGAAACGTCTTACGGGGGAATGAGACCGTGACAGCCACACCTGCCCCGTCTGGACCCAGTGGCCCCTGTCCCCTGTGCTGTATCTACTCCCCTCAGTGCACTGCCGGGGCCCCGTCACAGCTAACAGGTAAAGGCCCGTCCACCTCTTGTTCTAATGGCATCTCTAGTTTCATCCATCCAGGCCGTTTTCCTGCTTGATTCCAGGCTCTCTAGATCCACTGAAATGTTTACAGCATCCAAAATACTCTGAGGAAGGAAGTGATCTGCTGAGTGTGGTGGGAATGAAGCAGAATTAGAAGTCAGGAAGGGATCTGAGGAAGGCCCTAGACTCTAACTTGCTGCTTGCCGGTGACCTCTCGGTGGCCCTGGTTCTCCTAATCTGTGAAAAGAAGGTGTTCAAGGTTTCCCCTCCTGCTTATTGGAGCCCTAACTCTCTGAGGCAGGGCCTCAAGCTGCGGAATGAGGAGTGGGGAGGACAGGAGGAAGGGAAGAGAGCCTCGAACACCAAGTACAGCAGTCCGCGCTTGTGGTTGCACCTAAGAGGCAAAAGCAAAATTTTAAAACCCATTGAGTCAGATGATAAATAAAGCCATTTCTGATTTGTGAATCTTATAGTTCTCTATCTCAACCTGGCCCAATCTGTGCTGAACGTAGAGTGATTTACAAATTGCTGCTTCATCTTGGGGCCTATAATTGAGTCTCTTAGTTACTAGACCTGTGGTTCCCAAATAAAGCTGATGTTGTCTTCTGAGGACGTCTGACAATTCTGGAGACACAGTTGGTTGGTACAAATGGGGAGGAGAGAGCTATAGGCATCTGGTGGGTAGAGACCAGAGATGCTGCTAAACGTCCTACAATGCACAGGGCAGGCCCCCACAGCAAAGACTTACTGAGCCCCAAATGTTGACAGAGTAGGGTTGAGAACCTGCCAGGTATAAACCGAAGAAAGCGTGCTCACGGGTGAGCGTCTGAGTTGGGAAGACTCCATTCAGCTTTCCTTTTGCCCCAGCTCAGATTGGGAGGACAGGTCTATTCTCAGCTCCTTTCCACCAAACCCCTGAGACTTGGAGCTGAGACCCAGAACATTCCCCGCCCACAGAACTCAGTTTACCTCTGGAGAGGAATTGCTTTGCTTGATGTTCAAGGTGTTCACATTGTACTTCAGTCTACCGAGAGCTGCCGATATAACCCGAAGGTGGAACTTTTCATTCATGCTTATTGATTACTTACTCTGTGCTGGGGATACAGCAATGAACAAAAGAAAGTAGACTGACCAGGTATATCGTTTGAAAACGGGAGAGAAAACAATGGTACTGACTCACTTCAGACCGAACATACGGCCAGCCTGGTCCGCCGGGCTAGAGTCAGGGTGTCAGCAGGCTGACCACACGCACTGTTTGACACAGGACAGGACCGTTGTTGTCGGTCTCGTTTCAGACGGTACATCTGATCAGCCTAAAACGGAGTCCCCAGCTTGGTACAGAAGTTTATCGGCAGGAGAGAGGCGGAAAAGAAACAAAACTACAAATAAAGGCGTAGGCCTCTGGAGGTTAGAGGGGGCGTGAGTACTGTAAAGCAGGAAGGGACACAGAGGCTGGGGAGAGGCTGCAGTGGCCAGGAGAAGCCTCTGGACAGGCGACATTGGAACAAAGCTCTGAAGGCTGGTGACTGTATGGCGGAGGGGTGGCGGGCCCCGACACAAACAGGCAGCGCAAGTGAGCTGAGCGGAGCTGCCCAGCGGCCAGGTGCCTTCACGTGGCGCCTGGAGGAAGTGGGTTGGAAGCCGGTCTCACGGTACCGGGTCGACCCAATCAGACGTTCCGATTTTATTCTGAGAGAGATGGAAAGCCAGGAGAGAAGTCAGACAGCCAGGCACAGATGCATTTATAATTTAAAAGCAAACGCAAAACAAAAACAAACCAACAAAAAGCACCAAAAAAGCATTTGGTAGGCTCCAGGTGTCCCAGTGGCTCCACCCATCACTGTCTACGGAGCAGTCTCCAAATGCTCACTTTTTTCTTTTTTCTTTTTTTTTTTTTTGTTTTGTTTTTTTGGGGTTTTTTTTTTTTTGCATTTCAAGAACAGAATAAACAAGCAAAGTATCTTCTTCCCTTGTATCAGGAAGGCCTTCCTGATACTCTAAACCAGAGAATACTAGGGCTGGTTTTGCAACCCCTTGAGGCCGCGGGGACAGAGTTCTGAATACCTGAAAACTAGGGGGAAGTTCTCAAGTTTAGTTAAACAAATTCATGCAAATTCACTTGAATAAAAGAATTTCCTTGCCATATATCATTTAGAAAAGAGGAGACCAGGTTGGGTGAAATAAAACCAAATCACAGAGCCTGCATTTCAGAAAGACTGAAACCACTGATTAATACTGCACTAGGAGAGGGTAGACGATCTGTAATTTATTCATAAATTGCCAGCCCTTCCCAAACAACATTTCAAATAAAATGTGACACTTGTTTAAATATTTACTGGCTTGTTGACCCATTTTTATTGTTGTTGTTAATTAGGGCTTTTTTTAAAAAAGAAAACAAACATTGTAACAGCAAATTAATCCAGACAGCCCCTCCAGTGAGATAGCTCAGCCAGGCTACGGTCAAGCATGAAGTCGTGATTTACCAAAATTGTACTATTCAAGGGGAGAGAGTAATTTGAAATATCAGAAATAGTCTCTGAATGCACAAAGGGGAAGGCCCACCTCTACCCCCAATCTGTGATTATTAAATTAACACAATAGATGCGAAAACATGTGCTCAACATATAAAGGGTATTCAGCAATAGTTTTTCTGTTATTTTCCTTTAAATATGTGTTTAGCCCCAAACCTCCTCCTTCTCCAAGAAGTGGTTGGCTGAACAATTCTGTAGCTGTTCCTACAAAACAAAAAAGCTATTTTAAGATGTTGCATTTGTGTCCTTTGCCTTTTTAAAACTTTTCATGGCTTTGTGCTTTAGTAAGCGCCTTCAGGTTAAGTTAACGCTTCCTACTTGCTCCCCTCTGGGGCTTCTCCAAGGCCAAGTTTAGCAGACCTTCAAGATCACAGTCACAGGAGGGTTTTATCTCTCCTGACTACGGGCCTATGGACTCCAGCTGCCCTTGCCAAAAAAAGAGTTTACCCAAACAGTCTCAGCAAAAATGTCTAACTCAGGAATTGTTGCCAAAATGGCTACCATGACAACTCGATCAGGGTGCAGGCCTCCTTTTGCTGGGCTGGGGGAGGAGGGGCCAAAGCGGGAGAGGTTGTCATGGAAAAGGAATAACATCTTTTTGGTGGCCACAGAATTTCTCTAAATGGGCTGGATTTAAAGACAGTGTTGCAGCTGTGGGATGACATTAATAACAATAGCATGTCAGTTAAGTAGTTAGCTCTAGACAGCTAAGTGTTCAACATGCATTTAACCTTCTGGAGAAGGGGAAATGCCTAACCTTGAAACCTGGAAATTTCTCTCACCCTCTTTGATGCTTTGCACAGAAGGTGATCCAAGGCATCTGCTGGGATGAACAGCCTCTCCTTCTGCTCTCGCCTAAGCCTCATGGAAGGTCAGCAGTCGAACCAGAGGGGCAATGAATTCAAGATAGCTTCAAATCCTTTCCCACCTCTCCCAACAAAAAGTGAAATCTATTACTCTTCCCTATGAGGAATGAGGGCTGGCCCTGTTTGTTGCTGTAACCACTAGAACACGGGCAAAAAGAAACCATGTACCTTACAAAGCTAGGCCTGGTCTGCATGGAGCACTTGCACTTGGAACCCTGTCACGATGCTGTGAGATGTCCCACTAACCGCCCCGGCTGAGCCCCCAGCCAGCAGCCAGCACCAACTGCCCGTCATGCAAGCGAGTCGTTGGGGATGCTGCAGCTTACTCCCCTGCACGTGGAGCAGGAGAGCCACTTCGCTGAGACCGGGCAACCCCAAATCATGAAGACAATAAACGGTGGGGGTAGCCATTGTTTTGAACCAGTGAGTTCAGGGGTACGAGTTCAAAACTTTATGCCAGTTTTATGCTTGAGATTTTTGTCGTTTGCTTGAGTTCCGGTTAACAGAGAATCTACTTACATTTATCCAGCACCTACCCATCTCCATGGGTGCTGGTTAACTGAGAGTCTACTGTAGCTTGTTTCACAACAATAGATAACCAAAACCATCTGTTTACCCAGAAAAATAGCCTCTCGGACAGAAAAGTTCTGGAAGGTGTCACATAGTGGTGCCACTGGCCCTGATGTGATGTGGCCAGGTAAGAACTCTCCACCAGAGGGTCTCCGTTTGCATCCTGGGGGGTTGGGCATGCAGGCTGTGCCCCCACCCTTGGAGTACAGTGCGTTTGTTTTCTTTCCACAACGTGCCTAGAACACTTCCATGTGTGAGCACACCTAGGTCTCCGTGTGCCTGCCGAGGGGACGGATTTGCCTGGCTCTGAATCCAGGAGGAAAGCCAGGCAAATGATGCCAGTGAGCTCAAAAGGGGGCTGGAAAACCGGCAGGAGCCGGGTCTTTCCTACACACCCAATTTAAAAGGATTGTTTTTGTTGTTGAACTGAGATGTCACACATGCCTCTCTGTCTGTGGCAAGTTACCGAACCGATTCCTCATTAGGTTATTGTGAGGAGCAAATGTGGAAACTCGTGTAGAGCTCTTTGCACAGCAGCTGTACGATTCAGGTGCCCAATAAATAAAGACCATTTCTGAATTTGTCTTTGTTTCCACATTAAAATGCACTGTGACTGGGACAGGCCTACCTCTGAGAGGGCAGGGCGTCACAATGTATCATGTGAGGTGAGCCTATTCAAGGTTTTATGCAAACCTGTCGTGTGACCACCTGTCATATCTATGGGACTCTTGCTAAATCAAAGCGATCTTCATAAAGTCACAAGAGCAGGTAGATGGTGTTCGTCCATGATGCTTTCTTCCTGACCTCCCCTTAAAAAGGTGAGTGGAGGCTGGTCTTCAAACTGTGTTGGTCTTACCACGTTTTCTCAGGCTGATTGACAGAAGGTAACAAGTCTGCTCACTGTCAGGCTGCACGAGCTTCTCCTCGGGGGTGAGTGATGGGAGGGCTCAGATCCATTTACACTAGAGGAGGAGGTTTGCTTATCCCCGCAGCGTGCTGCATGCGCGTCTTTTCCCACAGAGGAGTTTAATCAAGCTCCCCCACGTTCTCCTGATGTTGGATCCATTTCCAAGGCAGATTTGCCAGACTCTTGAGTTTCTAAGAAGACTGAATACCTTTGCACCCACCGAGTCTGACCGTCAGAGCCGGGGTTGAACTCCAGTTCTAAAAATAAAACTTCTGTGGGGGTGGTTTGCACAGGCAACGCGAGGGCTGCAGATCTTTTTCTTACAAGAGACGCAACTCCAACATTATTTTTATTCAAAGAGTTAGAAGAGATGAGGCTGACACCAAGGAGGGACAGAATTTCTACTTCTGAGGGTTCCTTAAGGCGACAGAGGAAGCTTAGCGGCCACAGGAGTCTAGTTAATGAGCAGGTTATACAATATTCATTGTGTTGAGTTTAACTCTTCAAACAGAACGTCTAATTGCAAGCGGGGAAAAAAGCAGCTAAATGCAGACGCGCAGACAACAAAGCTCGGAAGAAGTCCCTCTGCTGATAAAAGTGTCCTTTGCCGCTTCCTCCACTGACTGAGCACTGACAAGAGCCCAGTGGAACCTGTGCTCATCAGCGATTCTCATTAGTTCTCGTCTGGTTGACACACTCTAGCCTCTAGGCCCAAGAGGCCACGGAGAGGCCCGGGACGACAGACTTCGAGAGGACTGTTCTCTTGCTGCCCACAGAGGGAGCGATCCGGTTGTATCCCGCTTCAGCCAGGACAGCACTGTTCTCCCCGATCTGCCCGGCGTGCAGGTCTCACCCTTGTTGCTCCTGGCAGCGGCATCCTGGGCAGCCTCGCTAAAGGGCACTGACATCCGTTTGTGGCAATACTGGTTGTGCAGGTAGCAAAGGCCGGCAGCCAAAAACATGCCCAAGATGGCCAAAAGGCAGAGCAGGATTCCCAGCTGGGGACTCCTGAGCTGGATCTCCAGAGGGGCGCTGGCTCCCTCCTGCCCAGGCCGTGGGTTGGTCTTCCTGGGGTGGTTCCCTCCACCCTCCCCATTTCCCTCTCCTACTCTGGGCTCCTTGTGCTTTGACTGAAGCAAGAAGCTGGCAGAGGGCCTTGATGCCTCTGACTGGCTACCAGCAGTGGGTGGCCTGGGGGTGGCAGAGGTGTGGAAGACAGGGGTTGGCTTGACTGCCCCAGGCTGGTTCCCAGTGAGAGCATCCGGGGTGCTGAGGATAAGAGGTACTGTGCACAGAGAAGACCTTGTCATGGTCCTATTAGAGGCCTCCATCTTGTCCTAGAAAAGCAAAGGAAAAAAATTGTCAAAATGGTTGGTCTTCACCTACATTGCCACTGAACTTTGCAACTAACCCATGTTTCTTAAAGAATTCCAGGCAGCCGCTGAAAACCCAGCCTTGTGCCTGCTCCTGTTAGAGCTCAGAGTAAAAACCCAAGTAGATAAATATGCACTTGTTATTGATGGGGACGGAGTGGCTAATGGGAACCCTACAGAGAATGTGGAGGCCAGCTGCAAGAATAAGGTTAGGATCCTTTAAGAGGCTTCTAGATCAATATAGTTTATTGTCACCTCCAATAGCTGAATGCTTTGAGTGTATCTCATGCAAGAGGAACCATTTACACGTTCCAGTAAGTTTTAATGAGAATATTATACCATGTTTTATTTTGTCTTCCTTTTAAGACTTCATAGAAATAGTAAATCAAGGGGCATGTATGTTTTATATTGCCCATTGATCGAACCTCTGGGACCATACATGGTCTTTTGAGGCCAATGTTATGAAGGCAGGGGTGGGGGCAGGGAAGAGAGGGGAATTACTAACCATGGCTAAATGGGAAAACAAATCACTAAAACCATCAATTTCCACAACGGCTGATAACTTCAGAGACAAAGGCCAGTCAGTACTGACCAGTAGAAAGACGCTGTATGTGCATCATACCCTTGCCTCCTTCTCTCTAACTTTGGCTTCTAGTCTAATAGCTCTGATTTCCCTTCCTGGAACTTCCCACTCTGCAGTCAGAATACCACCCTTCCCCCACCCCTGCACAACTTGGGCTATTACCTGTTCCTCCATATCCAAGGGCAAGTCAGTTTCTAATGAATCAAAGCTTGACTCATCCCGAGTCCTAAAGGGAAGAACAGACATGCTTAGAAGAGGTCATGTCTTTGGATCAAAAAGCAACTTTTCCTACCACTGCCGTGTATACTGATAAAATCAAATTTCCTTGAAAGACCCCCAACTTTGCAGTTGATGGCGGGTGGGGAGTGGTAAGTGAGGATGGCAGCAAAGATCTCACTGAATGTTTTTATTATTTTATAAAAATATATATTTATATACTATAAATTTATATATCAAAATAAAAACATAAATTCTATTTTATTTATAGTGTCATGTCAGAAACCTCCCCCGTCCCAGGGAGTACACTTTCCCCAGGTGATTTTCATACCCAGCCTTTTTGACCAGTAGCCCTTCTAGAATCAAGGTTTCCCGTACACTTAAGAATAAATATGGTTGGGATCTTTTTATGTCAGACTCCAGGGAGTTTACATTTTTCTCAGCACCCGAGTGCTTGGCGTCATCCCACCACCTTATTTACTGGTCTACCTCCTCCCCTGGCCCATTGCCTGTGGGAGGTGCTAGGGCTGGGAGCAAAGCCCTCTGAGGAGAATCTCCTGAGGGCCGTGAGCCTCTCCAGCCCACGGACATCCAGGGAGGGTTCTGGGATTGGGTTGCTGTGCCCTCGCTGGGTGGCCGGCCATTGCTGACTGCAGTTGCTGTGTGTGAAGATGGTTAGAACAGAGTCTCTGAACCCCAGGAAACTCTGACACCCCAGTACTGGCAGGAACAGGATCGAAGCTGTGCTTTTCTGCAGCTCCAGCAAAGGTAACAGCAAAGTTATGGAAGAGTGATGGCAAGACTGGGAGCCACACAGGGGCCCAAAGACACCACAGATAGAGTGAGCGCATTTTCCCGGCACTGTTAGCACAAGCAGCTACAATAATGAGTAAAGAGTAGAGACCTGAATGTGCCTTGAGGAGAGACCACTGAATGTGAGCCACTCAAGCATGTCAACATGAAGATGATCAGCCTGGTAATATAAGACCTAACAAAGCAGCAAAGCATGTGATTTATGTGTTTTTATTTTATTTATTTTTTTATGTGTTTTTAAAGAGTTAGTGCCTGGACTTCTGGGCTGGTGTCCTCCTAACAGTCACCAATCAGGGAATGGAGAAGCTATTATATATTTTTTTCTTGCTTCTGCCGAAAACTGCATCCAACCAGAAAAAAAAAAAAAAAGTGGAATCTCACAAATCCAAGATCCCTCAATCTCTCTTGCCTTATTATCAACACTAAACGTTTCCTGGCAATGACAGTGACGTGACCCTCCGCTGTGGCGGTCACCGCCCTGCACCGCCCTGCACCGTCTCATCTGCCATCCGACTGGCCGACGTGCCTGACAGGCGGCATCACAAACGCCGCACACAGCGCAGCGAGCGCGCGCAGGTTGTCTGGGTTCAGCCCACTCCGCTAAGCCCCGGCTTTGGGGAAGTCCTTCCTGCCAGTTTCTTCATTCACAAAATAAGACCCATAATGGCACCTGCAGCATAAAGTTGTTGAGGGGCTAAAATGGAGTCCCTGAAACGGGAGCGTGAAGCCCAAGGCCTGGCACAGATCAGCACAACTGTGATGAGGGCCACAGGAGAGTGTTGGTGGACGTTTCTCTGGCCAGGGCTTCACCCGAGGCTTTTTGCCAGGGGGGACAAGGGTGTCACTTTGTTCTAATGCCTTCATCACTCAAAAATATCGAGATCTAAGTGAAAAGCAAAGAAGCCTAATACACACACACACACACACACACACACAATGAGGCAAAATTTCTGGTAGTTTCAAACTCCTGCCTGAGGTCTAAATGCATTCAGATATCTGCAGACCCACTGTGTGCTGGGCGTGGTTACTGGGGCTGGGGGTGCAGAAGACTGGTGACTTGTTTCTGACCACAGAGTCTAGGAGGAGCGTCTTAGATGGCCGGCCTTCTCACTGGCAGTGTGACAACAGCCTGAATAGCAGAGCTAAGAAAGCAATTCTCTCTGCCCACCAAGAAGTCTGGGGGGAAGCTTCACAGGGGCCATGTTTGAGAGATAAACGGATCGTTAGGAGGGATGGTCCAGTTTGAGGAAATGTTAGAAGGTGAAGCATGGAGAGACATAAAAGTACATCATGACTCATGGGGTTGTGTAGGACCCCAAAGTGTCCCAAGGGTCTGTTGGGAAATGTTTGAGATAGATAATACTCTCTCTCCACAGTGTGAAAATTCCTAATTCCTGTTGGCCTACGGACATCTTCTGACAGTTAAGGAATCCATTTCACTTTGTTAGATGACACCTCCCCCAACACTGTCTCTCTCTCTCTCTATCCCTCTCTCTCTCTCCCCCCACCCCCTGCCACCCCCATTGCCCTTTGGGAAACACTAGGGTTTGTGTAGAGGACTGGTCAGGAAAACAGGTTGGGACCAGAAGGGAGGAACGTGAACAGCATAGTGAGGAGTTTATCCTGGAGCTGCTCAAACTGGAGTCAGCGACCATCTGGGGGACAAGGTTTCCAGCAGGGTCAGCCATCAGCGAGGTGGCAGGCCAAAGGAGGCATCTTCCTGAAGCCTCACTTCTATTCATATTCATATTAAAACAAGCATGCTCTGGATTAGAAAGCAACATTTGCATCGTTTATAAAACAAAACATGGGACTTCAAACATATGTTGGGCTTGCAGGGCCTTCCTCAGGCCACGTGCCCTGACCCTGAGGTCTGCACCTGCTTTCATAGGAACCTTGTGGAAAGGCTGGAAGAGCAGTGCTGGGCAATGCGGAGGCGGCAAAGGCTTGGGGCAAAGGCAGAGAGCGTGCAGGGCGGCCCGGGGTGAGCCCCGTGCCTGGGTCTGCCTGACGGAGCCAAGTCGGGGATTCTAGTGGGACCCCGGCCTCGGCACGTTGGCCGAGAATACCAGAAAGCAGAAAGGAAAGTGGGATTGAATGGGTTCAAGACTGGATCTGTGCACGTGACTGCAAGCCTCTGTGAGTGTGTCTGTTCAGAGCCCTTAACTGGAAATAAATAATGAAAATGAGTTCCATATCCCCAGGACTTTTTAGGTAGGTCAAGCATTCTTAGCTGGTTAGGTTTTTGTTTTTGTTTATTTCACAAGTCCATGGGCCATTGGAGTCTAAAGCTATGTGGTGAGCCAGGAAAAAACTCCATTGCCATCCATCCGGTCTCTCGTTCCTGATTCTGTTCTCCAACCCAGCTGCAAAGAGCCATCTACCGACCGCGGAAGGAAAGAGAAGGGAAAGGAAGGGAGGAAGAAAAGCAAGAAAGAAATCAGAGCGAGAAGGAGGGAGGGAGAAGGAGGGAAGGAAAGAAAAGATCGTTTCTTTCTCGTGCTCCCTAAGTAGCTGCAGGGGCTGAGAAAAACAGCTGACATACTGTGATGGTCAGTAAAGGTGGGTGTCGGGGGAGGTGGGTGTTACCCTTTGTCATTGCAGCACAGTTCCGACTCTCCACCCCAGGGCCCAGCCTCACGTGGGGGGCTGAGGGGCGCCGTGCATTCGTTGCAGCAGACACAGCAGCTGCAGGCGCCCACTCCTGCTCACGGTGTTACCACGTCCCCGAGAACCGCCACAGCCCCACAAGGCCGGTGTTTATTGCTTCTCTTGCGGAACTGAAAACCGGCAGCAGTGACTTTGAAATGAACATAGATAACAATAAACAGAGTGACGCCAGCCCAGCGAGCGAACACAGCGGCAAGCTCTACCCAGGGCAGGTCCTTCAGTGCCCTCTGGCCTCCACCCAGGGCTTGGCATTGGTGAGCCCGGCCCACGCGGCCGTCCAAGCGGGCTCTGCTGTGTGTCTGTTGAGACACAACAGATGATTCACTCCTTGCCCAGCAAACCAAATAGGACTGGACTACTGATAAACTGTGGGAAAAGAAAGCAGAGGGATCGAGGGTTTAGTTTCCCTTAAATAATCCTACGGGTCATCCTAATAGAAAGGAGAGAGCGAACAAAGAGATAAGGAAGAACAAAAGTGGAAATGAATACAAGGACTAAAGAGAGATGATTGCATCACCCGTGGAGAGACTTCATTCTTTTAAAAAAACAAAAACTCAATAGCAGCAAATAATGAAAATGGGAGACGATCTACACACATCCATTAGCTTCCTGAGTAAATATAGTCATTAGAAATCTCATTTTGACTAAAAGGTGTCTTCTGGAACTTTTCGGACTCAAAAAATTTCATCTTTGACTTTATGATTAGCCTTACTGGTATATTGTTGATTGAATGACATTGTTAATTGAAAATTTTATAATTGCACTGCACGATTACACAATTCTATTGTAATCGCAGATGCTACTGAAAATTACGTCAGTACTGTAAATATTTTAAACACGTAACGCCTTTCTTCAGTAGGAATCCCTCTCACCCACAGCACCCACCTAGCCTCCCCCAGATTTCACCCAGGTAAGACTCAGTGGCAGGTATCAGTTTTGTCCCTTTTAATATTCAGGAGGCAGTTATTAAAATGGGGTTACTGTAGCCGAGGCCACCCAGTGAGCGTCACAGCTCAGGCCTCACTGCGGTGACACGTCGGTGGGAAAGGGCCCAGAGGCCCGCGAGCGTGGGGAACTTGGGGGAGACTTCCGACCCAGTGGTGTCGCTCCTTTTCCTGCCACACGGAGATCCAGCAGAGGCTCCGCCCACTGGAACTCGCGCAACCGGCGCACGCTGCGTCCCCACCGAACTGACGCAGAGCGCGCCTCCATCAGGGGGCGCCCACCCGGCCCCGCGCGTGCTGGCGGACGCACTCCCTCCGAAACTGCTTCCCACGCGGCACGTCGCGGCTGCGACAGGAAATCTGGACACAGAAATGAGGTGCTTTGAGAAATAAAAGTGACCGGCAGAAGCGTGGCAGAAGCGGGGTCCCACCGACAGCCAGGGGGGCCGGGTCTCCCCCACGGGGCCGCGTCGTCTGGGCCCAGGGCCCTCCCCGCTGCTGCCCCGCCTGCCGCGGCGTGAGGCCACCGGGAGGGGCGGAAAGAGGACGCGGCAGCGGGGGGTCCACACCCCCATGGCTGGCTGCTGCTCCCATCGAGGAGGGGAAGCCCGAGGGGAAGCGGGGCTCCGACCACGCCGGCTCCCCCTGACGCAGCCTGCCTCAGTCTCCCCTTCCCGGCTCTCGCCACCCCGTCCCACCGAGGAGGGGCAATGACACGCTCACGGACACTGCAGACAGGGGCCCAATTGTCCGTACTTACCCTGTCCCTGTAACGTGGTCGGAGAGGTGGGGGAGCAGGGAGTATGAGGATTGGGGGAGAAGCTCCCCTCTTTTCTAAGGGGGCGCTCCGTTTCTAAGGACCAGCACCAAACTGTGTCTTACAGGAGCCTGCTGGCCCCCACAGGCTGGGCCGGAGCCTTCCACGAGAACCGGAGGTTTGAGGTTTGTCCCCCGGGACTTGGCGGAGTGGGTGACTGGGTCGGCCCTGCAGAGCGCGGCCTCCGTGTGCAGTGAGGAGGAAGGAAGAGGCGAGTGCCCGTGGGGTCACGACTGCTGCTCACGGTCACTCACGGTCACCCAGCAGGGAGCCAGGCGAGCCCGCCAGTGCACGTGCAGCTGGGGACTGTACCGGGGTCTTCCAAAAGAAACGCTTGAAGCTTGAGACCGGAAGGAAGACCATTTGTTAGGGGGCAAAGGAGAGAAGTTAAATGCTATTTATACCCCAAATAAATTCCATGTTGGTTTGGAGATAGTAAAACTGCAATACGAAAGAACTATGGTTTGGTGTTTATTGTTTTTTGTTGTTGTTAGTTTTAATATTGGAGTTGGGAATGCCTCTTTCAGCAAAACCCCGTAGCCATAAAGAAAGCGATGTTTTTTTGAAAAAATTCTTTATATGGAAGAAATCAAAAGAGAAATGATTAAGAAAAGTATCTGTAAGATTAAAAAAAAACAAATATACAGAGTTAGAGGGAATCCATGAGAAGATAACCAAACTCCAAATTATCAAAGGACACAACAGAAAATAAAACAAGCCCCATCATAATTTTTAAAAAATTATGAGATACTCTTTCATACCCATCATATTAACAAATTTTAAAATCTGGCATTATAACCAGTATTGATAGGACTATGCAAAAACTACGGCACTCATTCACTAGGGCTGAAACTACAACAGGGCAACGCTTCCGGGAGGTAACCTGATTACAGTCTTCATATTTCAAATGCTGTTACCTCTGATACATGCTACGATGTGGATGGACTTAGAAAACGCCATAGTAAGTGAAATAAGCCAGGCCCAAAATGACAAATATTGTGCGATTCCACTTCTGCGAGCTACCTGGAGCAGGCCAGCTCGTGGGGACAGAGGAAGAAGCTGGAGGGAGAGACGGATGGAGAGCAATGGCTAATGAGGGCAGAGCTTCTCTTTGGGATAATGAAACCGTTCTGGAAGTGGATAGTGGCGATGGTCGTGAAACAGTGCGACAGTACTAAATGCCACTGAACAGTATGTTTAAAAAGGGTAACGTTCATGTCATATATGTTTTACCTCATACACACACACATCCGGTGCAACTTGCCTTTGACCTAGCAAGTTCACTTCTAGAAATGTTTTCCTCCTGACATGCCTGTATAAATAAATGTGGCCAACCCTGAAGGTCATTACCCACCAGACTTTCTCAACCACTTTCTAGCTGCATCATGCTGTGACGAAGTTTGGGAAGCTCTTTTAGAATAGCCTGAATTTCAGTTTCAGGTGTATGTTTCTGCCAGGGCCAATATCTTACCCACATACTTTCTTTCCCCCCATTTTTACCAATAGCACAAAATTATTGGATAAAACAATAGGTAGAGAGCAAGTTTTATTTTCATTGATCACCTCTAATTCCCAACAGAAGAGTTAGGAATTAAAGCCAAGGAGGAGAGGACACACTGCTGATGGGTTCGAGTTCGCCTGCAGCTGCATAGACCCTGCTGTCTGCACTTAGCTTCCACCCTCAGCACCTGCAGCGTTCTCTGCTTGTCCTTGCTGGCACCTTGGGAACGTGATCCAAGCTCAGCAGGCATGAGTCTGAAGTGGGGTGTGTGTGTGTGTGTGTGTGTGTGTGTGTGTGTGTGTGTGTCGGAGGGGTGGAAACGCTAGGGGCTACTCGCAACCGACAAATATCCCACCCCCCCAGCTTCCTGGGGGCTGATTCAGCCGTGTGTTTCATGGGGCTTCTCAGAGGGTCCCCACTGGAATTCCCCAGCAGTGACCTGCCCAATCTCACCCTCCTATTGCTGTCTCTTCCTCGACTCCCTTTCTCCTCATCATCATTCGTGCTCCCTGGGATCACCTCCCAAACAAACTACCTACACCTGAGTCCTTCTCGGCCTTTGTAAACACCTGAACTAAAGTAGCAGGAAATGCTCTTTTCACACACGCCCCAAAATTTTAGTTTAAAGTAATGAGAAAATAGAAGTCTATTTCACATATACATGGGATACATGAAGTTTGTTCAGGGTAAATCTATTTATATCTTATAATAAGGATAGAATCGTTTTGTTTTGTTTTGTTTTGTTTTGTTTTGTTTTATAACAACTCTGTGTGAACCTTCTCCTAAACCGGGATCTCAGTGTAGAGATTAGCTATGTGGTCTTCATGATAACAGGTATTTCATGCTGATCTTTGGCTACCTAATTGCTTCTTAGGACTAAGCCCAACTTTAGCCCAGGAAAGTCTTGTTGGGACACAAGTTGGAATTTGTCACGAGGTCTCTTGAGTCTCCCCAGGGTCTCCCAAAGCCTCCCCCGCAGGTACCTGGAACTGTGTCACCTGGCGAGCCGGAAGACCTGCTGATGTGAATGGTGACGTAGGGCTCCTGGGATTCTGAGGTTGGGCTTGAACGTGCTGGGGCTGCATGTCCTCATGGGCCCCCGAGCTGGCGCTGTAGGAAAAGGCAGCTACACAGGAAGCTGGCAGTGTGGCACAGGCCCAGCCTGCCAGTGCAGCCGAGACCCTCATCTGGCCTTTTTCTGTGTCATGAGAAAGAACAGCTTCACTCCAGGTGTTATTCAAGAAAATGATATGACGTCTTCTTGAGTGGGACTGACCTGAATCCCACCCTGCCTTTGAACCTGATAGATCAGGCATGTCCAACCTGCGGCCCAGGACCGATTTGAATGCGGCCCAACACAAATTCTTTAAACGTTAGGAGATATTTTTTGTGACCCTTTTTTTTTTTAAGCTCATCAGCTATTGTTAGTGTTGGTGTACTTTCTGTGGGGCCCAAGACAATTCTTCTTCCCATGTGTCCCAGGGAAGCCAAAAGGTTGGACACTGCTGTGATAGACCTTTAATGCTGCCTCCCTAGACGGCAAGCACTCAAGGTCAAGATCAAAAACACACACCAAGCTATAGGAAGTGTTTCATAGCTGCATCCTTTAAAAAAAAAAAGCCTTTCTTCTTTTTAATTTTCTGACAAAACCAGACTGCTTTTTCTTGAAAAGGGGATTTAATAATTAAGTCAAAGAAGTAAGACAAGAAAATATGTGTACCCTAATGTGAACTCCTTACACGCTGACAGCCAAGGGTGGAGTGAGCTATCGTACACCGTTGCTGACGTGAGACGCCCACTATTACAATGTGGTCAGGCAGCAATAGCATGGGAGGCGTGGGTTAACGTCTTACCTCTGTAATTGCAAACTACAGAGTTAAATGCTGCAAAACTCGGCCGGCGATCAGTTATTTAGAGATGATTGCTACATTCTCAACGCTTCGATAGCTGCTTGTCCTTTCTCCTATTGACTATTTTTAGTTATCTCATTACTTTTTCACAGAGTAGGAGGTCAGAGCAAGTTATACCCAAGTTGATCCATTCTAGACCTTGTTAAATACAGTGGCGACGACAACAACAACAACAACAACAACAACTAGCTCAAGAATGGAATAAAATGGGTGGATAAAATAATTTATAGAGTAAGTTTCAGTTTGTTTGCCACCTCGAATGCCCATCAACAGAAAGAATTAGAAGTTGGCTGGGTCAAAGGAATTCACAGATGAAAATAAAGTGAAAAATAGCAAAAAAGACAGGTTAAAAGCTCTCTGAATAAAAATTTAGGATTCCCAGGCTTTTAAAAATACAGGTTTTTGTTTGTTTTTACAGTCCTATGCACATGTGTTTTAAAAGTTTGGCTTGATAGTTTGATCTAAGGAGCAACACAAAGCCACGACAGCCTTTCTGTCTAGTTAGTTGGTTTTAAAAGACAAAAATAAAATGTAAAAATGTAGTGAAAGAAGCTACAAAGGCAGTAGATTAAAAAGATAATCCAAACAACCAAATAATCTGGTGTCATGTCCTTTACCTAACCTTCACACACCATCACCACCGCCCTCCTCACTGACGCGACGCAGGCAGACAGGAAGGCGTAGACGATCTGAAGAGCAAATCTCTTAGACGCGTCTTATAGTCCTTCAGACAGTACCTCTCTCTGCTAGGTTTGCTTTCCAGGAGGCAAAACCCTCTGCACCCCAAGGGACCATTCCTACAGCTTTCCAGACACATTAAGAGACAATGAAGAACGTGTTATAAAAGCATATTCTCAGCCACGGGGACCCAGGGTGCTGCCCGTTTTCAGAAGGGCCACATAGAAAATGCCCCTTGCATCTTGGTTGGTGGCAGAAGGTGGCTCCTCTCCCCAAAGGCAGATCAAACACAGATGCCTCCAGAAGAAGGGGTCAGGGCAGGGCCCCACCCCACAGAGCACAGCCGCAGCCACGGGCCCAGCCTTCCCTGCTCAGAGCCCACCAGCACCGGGTCTACCCGAACCTGGGAGAGACGCACTTACCCAGGAGCCCTCGTTCCTCCAGGCTCGATGGGACGGCTTGCCTGCTCAGAGGTGCAAAGACACATCCTTTCAGCAACTCCTTTCTTCTCCCTCCGATTTCTCCTCTAATAGGCAGGAAAACAGCTGTTACCCTAATCCTTGGCATCCGTAGGAGCTGCCCCTCTGTGTCCAAACCCAGCCTTAATCGCATTGGTTTCCTCTACGACCACATACACACGCTGACACTCAGTTTCCATATCAACGCTGCTCGAGCCCCTGCGAAGAGCCAGACAGCAGTGGAAACGGCTTTGACCACGACTGGCACCGGCGTCCTCAGCAGGAGCCGGAAGACTCCAGCTTGGTCTCCCTGCCCAGCAGAGGATCTGACCAATAAAGCTCAGCGTTCTCTGCTTCTAAATCAAAAAGAGAAAAATGCTCACAGTTTTCTTCAAACTCAACTTTAATTTCCTTAAGAATGGGAAATCAATGGGCATTTAGGTACATGGAGCAGGCTTGTTGACTTCGCTTCATTCTTCAAGCTACTGTGCACTTTCTTCCATTAAAAAGAATGGTTGAGTGCTCTTTTTCTACCCAATTATCCCCTCCTCCTTTCTCCCTGTTAAAGAACAATACAGACAAACAGGATCCTAACACTCAGCAATATCTGAGCGCTTATTGTTTGCAAAGCAATACTTAAGACAGTCGGCAGACGTAAGAAGGTATTAGTGGGATCTCTCCTCTCTAGGAGGTGACCTTTTACTTGGGGCGAGGCAGCAAGACGTAGAAGGAAGGGCTCTGGAGTCAGATGATAGGTTAGTTGTGTGACCTCGGACATGTAAATGAGTGTTGGTGAGCCTCACTTTTCCCATCTGTAAAATGGGACACTATTAGCTTTCTCACGAGCATGCTGAAAGGACTAGATGTACTGGCAGAGTGAGGCACAGCAAGAAATGAAAGGGACTGTCAGACGGGAGATGCAAGTCAGGCTACCAGAGCAAGGGCGATAGTTCAACAAGAAGTAAGAAAAGGTGACTGACCTCGGTGGGTAGGTAGGGTTTGGATAGATAGAGAGGGGCAATGGAACATACAAGGCAGGAAGGGGGGCTGGAACAAAAGTGTGAAAATTGAAGAGCCATACAGGGTCTGCTTTCATTGTCCAGAAATAAAATGAGGCCCACCCAACCCAGGGTGTTGGCGATAGTGATGTCGATGGGAGTAAATGGAATTGAAAGGAAGACTCAGTAAGATTTAAAGACTGTATAGAGGCAAGGGAGAAGTTGTTCTTTTTTTTTTTTTTTTAAGCCTGAATAAATAATAGAATCTATATCTGAAATAGGGAAGTTGGTATTCTTCATTTTAGATATGCTGAAAATGTATCCAGCATTCATTTATTCCTTCAGCCAACCTTTATTAAATGCCTATTGTGTGCAGGCCTTGCGGTCAGGGCTGGGCCTCTGAAGATGAGTGACTCACAGTGTCTGGCGTTCCAGGGCTGGTGACGGAGACTGCTGCATCTGCAGATGATCACAGGAACACGGCACAAATTATGAGGAGAGATACGGTCACGTATTTAGCAATACAGAAAAGCAGTATCCGGGAATATTAGCAATTTGCTTTTCCCTTTTTGAAAAAACTCAAATACTCACATCTGTGATTGGGTGCCAAACTTTAGTTTCAAAGATCAGTCTTGAAATAATTCTGGGGATTTCTACACTCATGACTGATCTTTTGCATCTTTTTAGGGTCCCACTCCATGGGCCCTCTTCGTCTTCACACATTGCCTCGCATGGCAACCGAGGGGCTTCGTGCGTGCTCTTTTACTTGTATACCAACCTAACCGTATCTTGGAGGGTAGGATTCATCTTAAAATTGCTCATCTTCTGTGCAGAGCACGGGACCGCGCTCGTCGCAGGCCATCTGTTAAATGACTTAGCATAGCCAACGCGCTAAGGAAGATCGAGGTGCGTGCACCTCTCTGTTCAGAGCTCTATGTGTTTTGTGTGTGTTAACTATCCTTCTGCCAGCCTTTCCAGGAAAGTGTGAATAATAACTCCCATTTATTGAGCTCTTACAATGCGCCAGTCACACATCCAACACTTTACTGTACGAACTCATCTAATCCTCACAACAACCCTGTAAAATATGTACTAACACCCTTCCCATTTTATAGATGAGAAAACGGAGGCATAGAACGATGGAAATCCCTTGTCTGAAGCCACATTGCTAATAGTTGGGTAAACTGAGTCGCAAAGCCCTGCAGGGGCGCTCTGGAGCCTGTGCTCCCCACCTCAGTGCTATGGGACTGTCATCGCTCCGGGATGTCCAGGAAAACTCACCCAGAGAGTGGCTTGTGGTGGTTTTAAAGAGCAAGTTACGGTTGGGGGTGGGGCGAAGGCTTCGATTTCCTCCTTCTCCGGCCAGGGTTTGGAAGGCCACTCTGGGTAAGCAGGAAAGCCGCGAGAGCTCCCCCAAACCCTGCCCACCGGCCCTCAGCACACAGGCCCGCTCCTTCACGGCCCGGCCCGCACGTAAAGCCACTGCCGCTCAGGGGGCGTCAGGCGTCCTCAGCAGCGAAGCCGGCCAGAGGTTCTCCCTTCCTTCCATCTAGGGCGGAGTTTCTCAAATTAAAGACCACTTAACAAGTCTGAGGATGTCTTTTCTTTTCCCCCTGCTCCTCTCTTTTTAAAATCAAGAATGCAGCATTAAGTTTGAGTACCTAAGTATCACCCTGCATTTTCCCCACCCTCCACAATGCCCCTTTCTCTCCGACGAGGGGAGCACGCAGTCACAGGGCTTATTTTCCTTTAGAGGAGCGATTCGAGCCTCTTACCATTTCTGCATCGGGAAGAAGCAAATTGTTTGGGGTCCCCCCCACCCCCGCCGCCCTCCCTTGGCGATGGGAAATACTGAAATCTTTGAATGGGCAAGTTCTTCACCAAAATATCTGCTTTTTCTCTACTTTTAAAATATTTCTCATGCACCTACAAAGACCCATCTCCAAAAATGGTTCACTTCTATAGACCATTTCTGCAGGACAAATTCCTTAGTTTATGACCCCCAATTCCGGAGCTGGGTCCACATTCTCCCCACACGCGCTGCAGGTCCATCACGCTCTGCTCTCACAGCCCTCTCCTGTACTGGACAGACACCTAAAGCTGACAGGCCTCATTCACTGGCCTCCTGGCAGACAGCAGCAGGCGTCACCCTCTTGGCCCCCTCGATACTACACCCGCAGTTACCCCCAGGAGTCTGAGACCATGACAGCAAAATGCCCGGTGTCATCATGGGATCGTGGTGTCCTCTGCACACCCCTCTAACACCTGAAGGTGACCCACACCTTCGGGGCTTGGCGGCATCTCGAAGAAACATACTCATTGCTTCCCACTGTACAGCAGTCTGGGACAGCTGGAAGGAGAAGTCCCTGGCTTCCCCATTCCCAGGCCAGTGCTTAATTCTTCCTTCACAGAAAAATGCCTCAGTGAGAGAAGCAAAATGCATATGGCAACAGCACCCTTAAAAGTTTGAAGCGAGGTTTCCCAAAGACCAAGCCAATAATACCGCTGTAACTCCACCATTTCACTAAACCTCATGCTTATTTGCTTAGCTCACAAGGTGGAGGAGGAACAGCAATATTTTCGTTAGCATGAGGATTATTCCATAATTCACACATTACAGAAGGATCTACAACAATACAGAAAATATTAATTATTTTAAACATAATTTAAGCTTAAATGAAATTCAAATATGGCAGTTCCTTAATATTTTGCTTTTCTATGTCATGTGTATAGAAATAACACAGTTGGAAATACATAAACTACAGAACAGTCCCAAGTAGGAGTTACTCTATAAAGCCAAATTCTTTAAAACTAAATACATTATATAAATACCATTTTAAAACATGAAAAAGCTTTCTACCTTGTGTTCTTATTTTATTTCTATGAATTTTTGAATGGCTAAACTTATTAAAAATGGATGATTGGCCCAGGCTCTGAGCTTCCCAGCAGCCAAGTAAAAAAGGGTAAATATAATCAGTGCCTACTTCTCTATATCTTTATGGACCCCAGGGAGAAAAATGGGCTGACACAATACAAGAAGAACAATGATTCTAAACTGGCTGAAGGGCATCTCCTAAAGGGTACTGACTGCCAGCTTGATCGTGTCACCTGGACAGGGGTTTCCTGTGGTGACTTCCTTCCATGCCTGCGGGAAGAAGGTGTAGCAGACATGTGACACTGGCCTGTGGGTGACCAGCCACTGGGAGGAGCAGACAGATGACTAGAGGATGGAATAATGATGAAAAACGATCTTGGCAGGCTAGAGCAATGAGCTGAATCTAACAAGATGAAATTAAACAAGGACAAATGTTAAGTGCTTTACTTAGGTCAGAAAAAAAGGGGAAAAGCAGCAAACATGATGGCATAAACCCAAGATGGAGGGGATATGGCTCATCAGCAAGCATTAGGGGGATAAAAAAAAACAAAAACCTCAGAGTTTTAAGCTCAATAAATGTCATTTTAAAAAAAAGTAAATTTTGTCTCCTGAACAAGGGATAGAATCATCCCATAATACCCTGAGATTATTAGTCTACATTTGGAATTAGATTCTGGGTACCATGTTTTACTTCTGTGGGCGATCAGTATATACCAACATTATACACAATTTTTGAAATAGCAAAGTTATCATCAATACGCTCCTCAACCACACAAAGCTGTTTTCATGGCTCGTGTGCCATTTTTTTCATGTTACCTGAAAGTGGATACACACTTTAAATGGGTATACAGGAGAAAAATAAATAAAACAGAATGAACACACCCAAACTGCATTTAGGAGGGAGTGACCAGAGTGGTGTGTGGGCTCTAAACCCTGAGTTTCTGAAGAATAAAACAGACAAAGAGTTTCAACTTGAGGGGAGAAGGTTCATGATGTCGGTCTTCAAATAGCTGAAGGGTTCACAGGAGAAGATGAAGTTTCTCCAAGGTAAACTGGAGGGTTATAAAGAGGAATAGCATTTGTAAAATCTTCAGTTTTTAAAGTGCTTTCTCCATAAAAAATAAAAATAAAAAAAATTAAAAAGGATTTTTACTGTCACATTAGGTTTGGAAAGTATTACTGGTTTGTTATTAGTAATATTGCCACTTTTATAGATTAGGATATTTTGGATTAAAGATGGAAAATGATTTGGGCAAGGTCAGTAGGTGGGAGGGCTGATGTGCTTGAGCCACAGTGAGACAAACTTCGATATAAAAAGAAAAATATCTCCCGCTGAGTCATTTCTGTACAAAGTATAAATCTCTGTATTTCCCCACAGATAGTGTCTATTAATGAAGCAATGAAGAAAGGTATTTAAGAATTGGCCACAACAGTGGCTTTCAATTTTTTTTTTTTAACCACAATCTATATAGTAGGATATATATTTTATATCACCACCAGCACATACACAACTGAGAATAAAAGGGAAACAAAAAGTCTAACACAATAATAATAATAATTACTACAGATGTTTCACTTTGATTGTTTTTTTCTATTTCACTCTTTTGAAATGTTGACTTTTATCCACTAAATTGATTTCATCTCCCTTGTCCCATCATGCAGATTGAAAAACTTGGGACTGCTTGGGTGAACTAGAAGACCGAAAATTGCTTTCAACAATGAGATTCAATAAGTCTGAGTCTTACATAACTATTATGTAGCTTTAAAAAAAAAAAATAACCCAAAACCTTAAATTGAAGTGCTTTTTGTTTCCAGTTTATTGCTCTCATTCTCTTATTCTAGCTTATTGAGCTTTTTGACTCTTGATTTTATTTCTAGTATTATCTGTCTCTACTATAGTATCTGAAAAACCTTGATGAGTAATTGATGAAAATATTGATCTGTACACAACCAAGGAGACAGTAATGCATTTTAAGTATAGTTGTTCACTCAGCTATTTGTTTATGCACACTTAAATCTTTTCATTTTCCAAGATTCAGTTACAAACTCTCCAATCATAGAACTATGCATTCTATTTTTGTCCATGGAGTTGAGAGATTTTGTTCAGTATGTTAAGAAGACTCTGGTTGGTCCTGAGGATTAAATGAGGTGACACAGATTGAGTGCTTTAGACAGTGCCTGGCACATGGACACTGCTCCGTAGTTGTTAGCCAGGATAACATCGATGGTGACAATGATGATGTTATGATTATATTCCTCTGCTTTAGTAGTCTAGAAACTGTACTCATGAAATATTACGTGATTCTAACACTCCTTTTTCATGAGCCCCTACAGTGTCCTAAAAAATTACTTTCTTTTTTTTCCTAAGTCCTTTTCTAACTTGTTTTTTTGTTTTGTTTTTTTTTTTTAGTTTTTCACAGTTTTGACATCAAGTTTACTGGTCTGTGTTTCCCTAACTTCTTCTTCCCTTTTTAAAAAGCAGGACGCTTGCTCATCTCTCGTTTCCTTGGATCTCCTGGGCTCCTAGCAGGGCTTCCTCCGTGTTACCTGCAAGTGGTTCTGGGCCATGGGACATGATTCATGCCACTGGAGACTGAGCTAACTTGGAGGAGCTACTACTGTCCTCTGCCATTGGTGGATTCTGTTTCTCTCACACAAATGTTTTCAACTTGGCGATTACAAAGAAACAAAAGGAGACCTGAGTAGCTGGTCTCCCAGCCACCTGTTAACACCACGCCGCCGTCATTCACAAGCGGGCCGGTCCCTTTGTTGTTCACTGTGTTCTGAAAAGCTTCAGTTCATCTGGGGGTTTGGGTCTCTTGACATACTCAGGTGGCGGCTTAACGTCTCTGGGGCCAGACGGGTGGGTTTAAATCCCAGCCCTGCCACTTATTAGCTGGGTGATTTTGAGTGAGTTTCTCTGTGCTTCAAGTTCCTCGTTTGTAGAAGGAATAATAATGTCTATCTCACGGGGCTGTTGTGAAGATTAAATGAGTTGCAAAGAGCTTAGAACAGTGGCTAGCACAAAGTAAGCCTTGAATATGTTAGCTAGTGTTACCATCATTATTTGGAACTCTCTGAGGGCCAATCCCTTTCCTTTCTCTTTGGTCTGTGCCCAAGAAGAAACTACAAAGATTCCTGAACTTCTGGAGTCTTCCCACAAGGTGGTGTTTCCTCTGAACTTTCCTGATAATTACTTTCGTAAAGGTTGAGGTACATGCCTGACTACGATTCCTGCTGATTTTATTCCCTGGTACACAGGCCAAGGTGACGAAGCCACTTTCTAGCCCAATTTCCCGTCATCCCTGTCAGTGAGTGTCTCCTCCTCATGAGTCCAGTATCAGCTCTCCTTGGTGTTTCTTCTGATTTCCACACAATGAAAGCGTCAGCTAGTCTCTTCCTAGCAGGATGAACTTCCCGCCGATGTTAGAAAATAAAGGTCTCCATTGCCCTGTAACTTGCCTCTTTGCTTCTTTGCTTCTGGGCCTGATGCTGCCGGAGACCTACATGAATTATTTCAGGGCATCAAGATTGTGATTCTAGGTGGTCACTTGTCAGCAGAAGGACAGCAAGCAAATGATGATGTAACAGAAAACTTCAGGCACCAGAAATACAAAGTCAGGCACAACACGGACCTGCCCTCAAGGAGCTCCCAGTCTACAATGGCTCTAATATTGATCTAGTCTCCTCTCTGCTTTCAGGTTAAACTACAGTGATGTGTCTTCCATAAACACGTGCCAGATCAAAGCTTTCTTCATGTTTTGCTGAATTCCTAAAGCACTTAGGTCACCAATGTTCACCCACCGGTCCTCCAGGGAGTCACTGATGATGGTAGGAGTCCTGCTTCCGCTGAAATTCAACACTGACTTTAGCACGTCCCCTCCACCTCCACAGAAAGCTCGGGGGAGGTCAGCTTGTTACAATAATTAAGGAATTGACGTGAAATTCAGAAATGCAGCAACTTGGAGAGAAATAATGGCTGTATAATTTGGGAGGGATGGTGCCTGGAACTGAAATTGTGGCATCTAAAAGCTGGTCTCCCCCATAAAACAGGTGAGGAAGGAGGGAGGGAAGAGAATGTGTTCGTTTGGGGTTAAGTTGCCCTTCATTCAAAGGGGAATGAGTGACGATAGAAGTAATCATATTAAAAGTCTGTGCTGGTTTTTAATAAAAAGAATGGTTTTTAAATTCTCTGCCTAGTGGCTTACTTATTTAACCAGGTTTTCCTTTCAGTTAAAACAATACTTTCGTTTCTGTGAATGCACAAAACAGTTTCATTCATTTAGGAAAACACAGTTCTAACTCGGGGAAAAGTGCCTATTCTCTCAACCTCTCACCTACCCTCTAGTTTAAGTACTTCTTAAAATAGATGTTTCCCTTTCTTCCTGAAATGTAAACAAAATACAACATTTTGATCACGGCCTACTACGTCTCTTGACATTCTGGACTTTTTCCTCATAGTTCTCAAAGTGATAAGTTTCAATTAAAAGGTGAATTTTTTAAAAAGTTATTTTTAAAAAGTTTTATAATAAACTGAAAAGTAAAAAGAACAGCAAAAGAGAAGTCTTCAGGAAATGTATCGAATAAAATGAACTTAATGGGAAACAACATGACCTGGTGGGTTTTCAGGAAGCCCCATGTGCTCAGAGTTGGGTGCAGAGTGGTGTCACGGTGTGGGTCACACTGCAAGGAGGTGGGGGCAGGAGAGCCCTACCCACACATAGTAAGTGAGGGCTACAGGGGGGTGTTCCAAGTGGCATGGCAAATCTCCCTCTAAAGAAGGCACCAAATTGCTTCAGTCTTTATTAAACGTCTGAGCAAATGAGCCTGGGACAAGGGGCAATCGACCCAGTCAGAGCTGGGCCCGGGAGGAAAAGGCGATTCTGATTCACACACAGCCTGTCTCCATTTCTCTCTCATGGATTTACTGGCTCTGATGCAGCTTCTGCAGGAAGACACTGCAAAGGGTTGCTGTGAAATGGCCTGTCATACAGTAATCAGGACTAATTAGACTGGGTGGGTTGGGGGAGACAAATTCTAAGCAGTCATCTCAAAAAATGCAAGACTGCCAACAGTGCCGGCAGACACAAGCCACGGGGCAGTTCTTGGCCTGGCTGGTGTGTACAGGGCTATTGTCCCCTATGGATCTTTTCTGTCACACCCAAGCACAGTTGTAACAAATCATTGTCAGCAACATCATCTTTGAATGTAGAGGACAGCAGTCTGTGTGCATACCTTGGGACCTTCTTAGCTCAACTACGGGGAGGATGAATAGAAAATTGATGTATTGATTAAATGCACGCTAAAAGGAATCAATGGAGCTCAGCACTTAAGGGCCTAACCCAACAGCAGTGGGAACTGTTGGTTATTCTAGTTGTAGCAGCTGCCCAACTAACCCAGGGCAAGTCACTTAACTATTTTGCTTCAAGGTTTCCGCATCTGGAAAAGGGGACTATTTTGTTCAATGACCATAAAGGGAGGCTGTGAGGACTAGACCAGTCGGCTAATGAAATCAAGGTGGAGGTTTGATCCCATGTGGGTCCTGGTCTGCACTCCCAAATGGGGAAATCGTCTCAGAAGTCTCTGCACCTGTGCTCACACCAGGAGCACTTGGAAGTGGGTGTGAAGCAGGCTCTGCCACGTTCCATCAGGTCCTGCTGATACACGCTCGTCCAAGCCGCAACCCGTGGGCCACCTGTGTGTGGCCCAGGACAGCTTTGAATGTGGTTGAACACAAATTCTTAAACTTTCTTAAAACATTACAAAAATTATTCACAGACCTAGTTTTGTTTGTTTGTTTTTAACTCATCGGCTATCGTTAGTGTTAGTGTATCTTATGTGTGGCCCAAGACAATTCTTCTAATGTGACCCAGAGAAGCCAAAAGATTGGACACCGCTGTGCTAACAGGACATCTTTGACCAAGCACATCCACTTCCTGAAAATAAAGATCCTTACAAAGGGCTTCAAATATATTGCCGAGAGCCATAACAACCTAATGACAAGGGTTGGTTTTAGATGTAATGTACCCTGTGCCTCTGAAACAGCTGGCACACAGCATGGTTCTGATGTGTACCAAAGACTCCACCTTTACTCACTATGTGGCTAGAACACGTATCTGTTTGGCTTGAGATGATGCTTACTTGCTCCATGGGTAGGTTTTTCTTACCTTCTGCATTTTAAGTCTAGAAATACATTAATCAGGAATTTGCAAGTTATCATGTTGACAAAACCAAACCAAGGCATCCTATCCAGACCATTTCTGAAACCTCAGGAAGAACCAAGCACCATTTTTCTTTGAAATCTAATGAAGAAGTGATTAAGGCACCAGAAGCAGGTTCCTCAGCCCCAGTCTTAGCAGAGAAAGGATTCTTTTTTCAATGCAATAAAATCTAGGACTTCACAGTTTTGCTTCTGGGAATAGATCTTACTTTTTATAAGGAAAATTTGTAACACAAACTGAATAGTTAACATACTTGGATGGTTAATTTTATGTGCCAACTTGGGTAGGCCACAGTACAGATTTTTTTCAAATATTCTGTTTTTGTAAAGGAATTTTTAGATGAGATTAATATTTAAATCAGCAGACTCTGAGTAAAGCAGATTGCCCTTCGTAATGTGGGTGGGCCTCACCCAATCAGTTGAAGGCCTTGACAGAAAAACACTGCCTTCCCAGAGGGGAATGCTGCCAGCAGTCTGCCTTTGGGTGGGAGCTGCATCTCCTTGCCACTTCTCCGGCCTACCACCACCCCTGTCAATTTTGGACTTGCCAACCTCAACTGTGTGAGCCGATTCCTTAAAATCCATCTCTCTACACACACACACACACACACACACACACACACACACTGGTGCTCTTCTCTGGAGAACCTCAATACACATACCGTACTGTGGTAGGTATTACCACCATTGCCAAGTATTCCTGGTTTTCTCTCCTTCTGGGTCCATGAGAGGATTACACTTCCCCGCAAACACGGAAGTAAACCATGGCCCTGTAACTTGCTTTGGCTCATAAAAGTGACAGTGACTGGTGCCACTTCCAAGCGAAGTATTTCAGAGCCGGGGTGCGATGCTCCATGCTCTTCGCCTGCAGTGCCAAGCTTAGGGCCTACTGAGGTGGCAGAAACTTGAGGTGCTGCCTCCCTCAGGCTGGGGAAGAGCACAAGTGAGAACCCTTTCTTGTGTCAAACCACTGAGACTTGGGGGCAGGGGGCGGGGTGCATGATACACCACTTGGGAAAAAGAAGTCCTGTGTTGTAATAACATCCACTCAATGTGCTGATTACAAACGTTTTACTTTTCCTTCATTATTGCAATTTCAGTAGAACATCTATTTGACATAAACACTGAATAGTGAGATGGAATACTGTGCATGCGTGACAGTATGAAGTTTCCCTAAAACTATTTTATATAAACTTTTCACAAACTGGCTCTCCTTCCATCCAATTGGTACAATATTTTGCCAAACCCACTAACATCCATTCTGTTATAAAACTTGGAATAAATGGAGTCCATATGGAATTGAACATTTTGTAAATGTTCAAATAAGACCTCGAAAACTAGTCTATCCCAAATGACCGTGTTTTACACTTTTATGAAATCCTAGAATATGTCCACCTTGTAACTCCCAAATTACTACTAAGTGAAGAAAATCTGTCAATAAAACAAATGAATCAAAACAGAAAATCTGGCTTTGGCTAGATGAGGTGGGGGAAAGCATAAAAATGAGAGCTTGAACCTCATGGGCCTGTGGGCAAACAGAATAAATAGATGGAGATAATATTTCAAAATTATCTAGTCCTGAGGTTATCTGGAATTTCAAGATATAAACATATAACTGAGATTACTAAATTCATCTCATGTTCAGATGTTTAAAACAATTCTATAAAAATTTTAGTCCAATTAAAAAAAAAGTTTGAATAGCACCACTTTCCCTCATAAACACCCAAATCTACAAACTCAGGGTGGAGAGCACAATAGGGTCGTGTTTACATTTCAATTCCCCACAAGGCCTAGCGCAGTACTTGCCTCCAGCTACCGTTCACTAAATGCTGCATTGACTTGTGCTATCATTTCCTCAAATCCCCACTACCAGCCACCTCCTCTGTCCCCCAAACGAAGGAAGCAGGCTGAGAAGCAGGCCAGCCATCAGTCAGGGTCACTTCCACTGTCCTGTCGCCTGGCAGGTACCATTCCTGCCTGTCCACTTGTACAGTCTCGCCCCTACTTTGGAAACTGGACTCCAACGATGGAGACTTGGGGTTGTGCTGCTGTAACCGGTACACACAGGCAGCAGCTACTGAAATAAAAGTGGTTGCTGGGGTATTCAGACCCCAGAGAGTTCAGGGCTAACACTGCAACTAAGGGTGGAGTCTAGCTCAACAAGGACAGAGCCAATCTTCTTAGAGGCAGACAGAGCCATGCTGTCGAGTGCAGGACCTCCAGAAAAAAGGTCACAGGGGAAAGAAACTGTCTTCCTTTCACCAACAGTTTTTTTTTGTGACGAGAATGGTTAATGCAGTTTGGCTGTAAAGCATTGCTCTGGCCACAGAACGGGCTGGGATTTGCCTTTAAATAGAAGAGCTACCAATACTCTTGAGGGCAAAGGTCTGTGCCGTCCACACTAAGGGAACAGACTTGCCCTTTGGCCTGGAATGCTATCCTGAGGTCACTCATGAGTCACTGTGATTATCAGGCAATTTTTCCCCCAGAGGTTGCCTCTATTCTTACAGATTATTACAGCCTCCAGGGTGATAAACCATACACAGTCAATACAGCGGAGTTTTTTGACCTTAAGGAAATCCCTTAAACACCTGTTATTGTTTGTCACATAATTAAGCACTCCCAGAATGCACTCCACATTGCTCTGAATAAAAAAGCTTAAGATGTAAACCATCTCTTAGGAACACTCCCTTGCTGAATGCTGAGAACAGGAAAATTGGACCACATGTCTGCCATCTGTATTTGTACTTGTCGACAGCTCTGTTTTGGGATAAACAGTTTTGAAGTCAGAATCAATTCAACTTGTTGGAAGATTAGCCAAGGAATAGCTCAAAAGACCAAAACAGAACGTGAAGTCAAATAGCCTAAAAAATCAAGCACAATTTCTGTTTCTCACGAAACATTCTGTTTTGCAACAGCCCAAGAGAAAGCATGGCAGCCAGGGACTGGGAGCAGAGACAAGGAGACGTGCTTACTCAAGTGAAAAATTCTTCCACCTAGAACAAATGACTGCTACAATGCAACTGGCAATCATTCACTGACCTCTAGGAGACTACAGTTAAGAAAAAAGTCATTTTGGCATTTACACTTTGTTTCACGGTTCTGCTATGGAGGTATCCACAGGGGACAACTTGCGTTGATACAGTGCCTAACGCGGTCCTCTATTACCATAAAAATGGTAGCATTTCCCAAAGTCGATCTTGATTAGAAGCAGTTCCATGGTTGAAAACACTACTCCACTGTAGAGCTATTAAAGGAGAGAGACAGCAAGGGGAAAATAAAGACAGGTTCTGGAGGGGAGGTCAGGGAAGAAGGGAGCACAAACAGGATGCTGCAGATTGGTGGGAGATAACAGCAAAATTGCTTTTACAAGCAGCTGATGTAAGTGAAAGATGGGACAGTCACCCGGCAGCCCGCATATTCTGGAAAGCAAATGAGAACATGCATGCTTCACTCGGAGGGACACCTATTTCCTCCTTAAAAGAAGTCATTTATAAAAGAGCAAATTGGTGATTTGTACTTAGACTGGACCCTTTTCAAGCCCCTGTCAAGGAGTGATAAATTATTGAAGCAGAGCAGTGTTTTATTTTTGGTGTACACACAGTTAAACCTTGTGAAATGTTTGGTCACCTCTCCCAAGTTATTAATTAAAAAATAATTGTTTCCAATTACTGTGATCTTTAAAATAAAACAAGACAGAGTGCCACGCCGACCCCTCCAGAGCCAGCGCCACCCCTTGCCTCCCGCCCTAGCCTGCCTCCACATCCTTCCATCAGGCCATTGTTGAAAATCACACCACTGCTCCTGGAACAGAAATGCTGTTCAGGCTGGGAGGGTGGGAGGGGGAAGGCCGACACAACACTCACACAATTGTTTGCTGTTCATTCAACCACAGTGCCCGGGTAAGTTTGCTGTTCCTAGAGACGGTGCAAACTGTTCAGAGAATAGAGTAGGGTTGTGGAAATCTCATTAATAAATTGTGAAAATCCTCCCAGCAGGAGACACATAACGGGGCAAGGGGGGTGGGGCACCTTGTGCTGTGCGACAGGCAACTTAAACACTGGGTGCTCAGCTGTGATGTCACACTCACACCCAAAGACAGCTCTGACTGAGAGGTAGGCTTCCCAGTGTCCCTCTCTGAGCAAGAGGGAAGAGAAAGTCTTCCCCAATCAGTTTAGCAACTGGAACTCGAGTAAGTTTGCAAGCTTTCCGTTTTGCTTTACTCTAAATGACCACCAGATCGATGTGCAGAAAGAAAGGGTCCCTCCCCTACCGTGTTCATAAGATGCCAGCCAGAAAATCCAACACATTGAACTGCACACCAGGAGATGCAAGAACACTGCTGACAGACTGGGCTTAAATGGGACATTTTCAGCTAACTGGTGTATTGGGAACCTTTAGGATTTCTCCCCCAAGTCAATTTGATTCCCCTTCCCTTTGTGGAAGTGTCACTGTTAAAGGCTCAATTCTATTTTCTATCGAGGTGACTGGATCTGAGGCTGAACTTCTGACCTTGTGGACCCTGTCTGGCCCCACACTGAAACTTCGTAGAACATTTACTCAAGTACCTCGTACGCCAAATGGAAGAGACAGAGGCCATCATCACGTGTACCATGTTAACTCAGTCGAATGCGCAAAGCAACCAAATCAAAGACATTGCTTGAAACTTGTTAAAAATCATGTAGGGAACAAGATTTTCTTTTATTCTTTTTGCATTCTGCACACTGACACAGAAGTAAAAGAAAATGACAAATTTAAATATGAAAGAATTCTTTACAATTAAATCCACAATTTTATACATTTTTACCTTACATGCATGTCAGTGGAAAAAAACACCAACTTTTATGAAATAGGACAAATTATATAAAAAAGAACCAAAAATTTCATAAAAAAATATATCCAAGTTTGAAAAGCCCTGTGCTCCTGGCGTCTTCACATCCTTCTCTTCTGTGTGCTTATGTACAACACTGAAAAGAAAACAGAAATAAATTGAAGAAAACTGTTCTTAAGTATCGTAACAGCAAGTGTCAAAAGGCAACAGATTTTGGCCTGACGCCTCCACAAACGTTATAGGGATATTCACATACAAAATGAATCCTAGATCTAAGACTAATTGTATGAATCTAGACCCGGGTTTGCTGTCTTACAGGACTGTGTTTTAGTCTTAGCTGTACATCTGACTGATTTTGCAAACTGTGACCAAGATAAAATTAAATGTATGGGAAAGTTACTGGAATCTAAGAATGTTTTTATAATTTTAAGTATAATAATTATGCTTGTAATAAAGTAAATCAATGAATCTACCAGGGTAAACTTCAGATTATGAATAAAGGACATATCTTCATCCATCTCCCCAACAGAAACTAAATTGGCTGTTAGTTTTTTACTTCCAACAGGATAAACCAAAGCTGAGGAGTGTGTTATTAAAACAACAACAACAACAAAAAACCAAAGTCCTTATTTTGAGTTCCCTGTTAAAGTATCAACGTTTGTGTTATCCAAAGTTGTGCTTAGCTAGTACTCTTGTGGCAACCCACACTGAACTCTTTAAGATGTAAGATAAGAAGCGATGTCGGAGTCACTCTCTAGTCAAGCTTTCTCCAGGTGCACCTCCCCTCCGCACCCATGCCTACTCAGATTTGATGGATTTGTTCAAAGTGAACTTTAAGAGGTATCTTGATCAAAGAACACAGCCCAGTTTAATCAAACTAGTAAGGATCCTCTTTAAGAGACAAGGATGTGAAATTTGGAACTCTGAAGATAACTACCACTGATTACATCTTGCCAAGAGTTATGTGAAAGGAAGCATCAGAATGAGAGTAAAAACACCCCTGGGGAAGTAGACAAGTTCTAGATGTCATATGTGTGTGACAGAATCTACCCTACCACCACGCATACAACTTGCAACTGACTGTTGCTATCAGCTGTCTTGAGATGGGGGAAAATCTTAACATTTCTTAATAAATGAAACAGTCAAATGAAGAACAGTATGAAAAACATTAAGAGAAATTCTGCATGTTAGAAGAAAACACTAACAAAAGGTATATATGAAGATAAGATATGAAGAAATGATACTGAAAGGACAGGATATAGAATGCCCACAGTAAGTCAGGGCCCTTAACTCAAAGCAAAGAGATTCACCTGTTGAGGGGATTGAAGTTATTCAGACTGAATAAAAAAATCCAAACTCAAGAGTCCCAGAGCTCCATTTGGGGAACAAGACCAAAAAGTAGGGAGGGGTCAAGGGATAATTCCCTCAGTTTTGATGTCTTCCCCTTCCCCCTGAAAAACTCAAATATGGCTTTATCAATAATGTGCTTTTAAACGAGGTACTTAAAAGTAGCCGTAATAATTGTAGCAATACATTAGCTGTTAAAAAGCCGAGTAATTTTGGAACCTTATTTCCCATTTTGTCATTTTTGCCAAACTAAAGGACACAATCTCCACAACAAGCATTTGAATACTTAATAGTGAAAGGGCCACAGGACCAGCTAACTGCCAAACGATGCAAACCAAAGAAAGCAGGGACGTGCTGGCCGTTCTCACAGCTCAGCAGCCTGAGAGGCCGTGCTGCGGCGCACAATGAACCGTATTCAGGAGGACAGAGTTCTGGGTCAGTGTGCCAATGTCCCTCAGTTCCGCACCAGCAAAGGGAGCGGGGGGACATAACTTCTAGCTCCACCCTTCTATGAAGCATCTGGAAAAGAACTGGTCACAGTGAAGATCGGAGATATAAGAATTTAAAAGTAAAGAAAGCAAAGCTAAAAGTGAACTTTTAAACTATTTGGAAAACCCACTGGTGATCCCGACTATACACAAAAGGTTTACTTCGAATGCTGTCCCAGTGTGGAGTGAGGAAATACTACCATTGTTTCCGCGGATGAATGCATCCCCATACTTATTCTTCAGCTGTCCATTTACATATTCTTCTGTCTGCTCCAAGGCTATGTTCATGTAGCCATCCAGGCAAGCCAGGACCCCTGGAGACAGGTGGAGTCAGAAGATACACAAAGCAAAGAGGAGTTGAAAACCACAGACTATACCTTAGAGCTGACAATCTCTATTCATTAGCTCTTATAGGCTTAACATAAAAATTCACACTGTACATGAAACAGTAAATGGAAGCACAAAAAATACTTTTACTCCATGCCCATCTGAATAAAGGCTAAGAAGCACACAGCATGAAAGCATTCAGGCTCCAAACTGCTACCAAAAAAACAAACGACCATTTTTCTCATGGTATGTGCAATCACAACAGTTAACTTTTAAAGCCTTCACGGAAATAACATAGTAAGAATATTCCAAATAAAAACAGCTTTCTTTGAACACTAGAAATGGGAATGGGCAACTGTACGGGAACAAATGACCATTAGCCAAGACTCCTCACTCCCAGTGACACTTCTCACTTCAGCCACTAGGTGAAATACGGGTCTGGCAGATTTACTGCGCTCTTTTACAACATCTACTGCAGATGAATGCACTCCAGGGTTAAGAGGAAGTCTCCACAATCTGTTAAAATAATAGGAGAGGAGACAGCAGGTGCTCCTGAAAGAACACCTTAAAGCTGTGACTCAGTGAAGAGCAGCTTGCGAATATACGGCGACATATTGCATTATAACACATCTTTCTGCTTCATTACAGTTATAATACTTAAAAATCCAGACTAGTATAGAAAAATGACCAAAAACATTAGGGAGCTTTCAAGGAAAATGCTTGAACAAATGGTTTTATTTGTGTTAAGATGGTATAACCTTTGCAAAATCTGCCTGATTTTTTTTTCCTCAAAAGATGAAATTACGTAAAGCCTCTCAGTGAGTCTCTAACATAAAGTGGTATCTTCAAGAAAAAAATTTAAGTAAAAGCGAACACTACACATCTGATTCAATTACACAGGCTGATAGCTTCATTCGGCCTTGATGTCATTAACATGCTGCTCACTCTCTGCCTCAGCCCCGTTACCCTCTCCAAGTTTCTTTTCAAAATTGTGTGTGATGAGAGCACAAGACATTAGCCTAACAGAATTCTGCTAAAAACTGTAATCTTTCAAAGAATCAGAATGGACTGTAAACAGTAACAATTATTTCCTATCAATAAAAGCTTAAGAGACAACTTTAGTTAATTTCCTGTTGTAATTATTTTACAATTAAAATAAAAATTATTTTACAATCATAAATGAGCGAGAAACTTATGAGATATGATATGCAAATGTGTTTGGACATCGATTAAAAGCACTGCAAAATGAAATGAACACTTATAATAAAAATATCTATTCTGATAGCAAAAGCTGTTTTTAGGAAAAACGTTCTGGGAGGTTGTAATTTTAACACTTTCCTTCTCTAAGGGATAATCTACATACTATAAATTACAGAAAACATGAAGCTCTCTTCAAACTTAAAAAGAGAAATTGCTAGAGAGAGCTGCATTTTTTATCACTGAACTACAAAATGAGAGCATTCTTCATAGTAAGGCTCTCAATAGTGTACACCATTTTGCTTTAGTAGCATAGAAGCCATGAACAGGTAATCATAAAATGATAAAAATTACGATTACTATTCACGAAAAGGTTGTTCAACCTCACTAGTAAACAAAGAAATACAAATAGAATGAGACATTACTTGTTGCCAATTAGAAAAGTTGGAAACAAAGGCTAATACAAGGATTGGTGAGAACCTAAAGGATGAGCCCAAATGCCCCAATGCAGGAGGGCCACGTGACATGCTTGATTCAGAAATTCGGCTCAGGAAGTTTATTCCAGGCAGACACTTGGACAAGTGCTCAAGATATGTGTCAAAGGAGCAGAGCTGTCTATAACAGCAAAAAATTGGTAAACACCTAAATGTGCACTCACAGGGAATTGGTTAAAAGCCAGAAACAAAACTGTGATATATCCACACAAGTACTCTGACGCAGCCTCTGAACACTTTACATTGTCAGAGAACTGAATGTAATTTTAATGCAAAAAAATAATAATAATAAAATAAAAATCAGGGTCATGTACAGCTGATCCCATTTATGTAAAACTATGCCTATACGGAGACAGTTTCAAATTGGTAAGGCTGCTTATCTCTGGATGGCAGAATTTTGAGAGATTTTGCTTTCTTTCCTCCATTATTTGCTTTGAAATTTCTAAAACAAGAGAAAAAAACATATATTACCTCTATCAATAGAATAATTTTCCCTAAAGAGTAGAGAGTAAAGGTCAGGGTGGTTGATCTCAAGAAAGTGGGTACCAAGAAGATACTGAACACAACGTCCCCACCCTAATCAATTACAGAATATTCTCTAGAAGTTCATTACTTCCTTTGGGCTCATCCAAAGTTCATGGTAAGAAGCAGTAGTTAGAGACTTTACAGTATCTCAGTGTTCAGTATAAATTCATTAGTTCCACTATAACAATCAAATTAAACCGGAGCTCTGTTATTAGTATCAAGCAACTACAGCAGCAAATCAACAGCAGTGGTTTCCTAAGAAGTCTTCTAAGTCAAGCCTGGGTTTGAGCCCTAATTCCACCCTTACTAGGTGGGCGCAATCAATAGAGAGCTCAAAGGATGTATGTGAAGATAAAATGAAAATGATTTACACACACTGGACATAAAGTAAGCTCTTAATAAAATTAAGTTTGTACATGTAGAAAGAGGGAAAAGCTTCAGAGATTATTATCATTATTCAGAAAAGAGACCAAGAAAAGGTTATAAAACTGCTAATGAGTTAGTTATCTGTATCAGTAAAATATTCCAGGTAATTTAACATATCTCAATTTTGGAAGATTAGGAATTTAGTTATTTTTAAAAATGGAATTTGATATCATTCCTCCCACAAAGCTAATTCCACTAGTGTCACAGCCTTAAAAAGAACATTCTCTAAAAGAAGAGAAAGGTGTCTTTGGATAACCCACATATTATATGTGAGTGGGAAGTTCATGCTGTAAGATGATACTGTCCAAACAGACACTGCCAATCTTGTATACTTCTGCAAAAAGTTTAAGTGCTGTTGTGCCAAGGTGTTCTTCAGAGTCCAGCTATTCACGCCCAAGGTGGCTGGGAGTCCCTGGTCATGACCTGGGACCTTAGGCACACTTGACCTCATAGCAGAGACTTCAAATCACACCAACAGCAGAAGCACACACTCTGGTGTCAGAGGTGTCTCTCTAAGAGGGACCATCTCAGAGGCAAAAAAGGAAGCGGGCATAACAACTGCTGACAACCAATGCTATTTGGCCAACTTGGGTACATTTACAAGATCAATAAAAGCCAGTAAGTCACATTTACTTATTTAATGACACCAGTGAAGAAGAAGCAAGAAAATATTACCTCGATAATCCACTCCAGAATTTAGTTTGACCACAACTGGTCGGCCAATGATTTGCTTTAGGAAGTCACTGGGGGTTTGCTTCCGCAGGCTCATTTTAATGATCCTGATCTGAAATCTGAAAAGGAACAACAAAAGTGTGGACAAAAATTAATTATTCAACAAAAAAGACTGGAAGCCCTAACATGTTTATAGGACATCAAGTGTCAAAGGAGCACGTATGAAGACTCAACACTACTCCACTACTACATGACAGCCATCATGTTTTCAGTACTGTGAGTCAGGTACAAGGCTGAGCCGTTTTTCCACACGTCATCTCATCAGTCCTCACAACCCTATGACAAAGCCTCATCTTAGAAGAACCCTGTGTTTACAGTCCCTGTCCTTAATCACTTGTCACTACTGTCTCACCCACAAATCACCATGCCTATTACAACCACCACCACCTCCACCATTTACTGAATGTGTATTTTATGCTGCGCACTCTGCTAAGATCCTTATAAACACTACCAAATTTACTCTTTATGAGAACCCTGGGAAGACTGTCTTAATATCCCCGTTTTGCTAATGAAGATAAAAGCTCAGAAAGAGGAAATAATTTGCCCCCAAATATGATGGAGCCAACATTCAACCTCAATCAGCCATATTTTAAAGTCTATGTTATATAATATAGACATATTTACAAACGATCACAAAACAGTGTCTCTGAAAATAATTATAAGTGTAATCACGGTTGAGAGCTGGTATTTGCGTGTACTCCACGCCAGCACTGAACTAAACACTTCACACGTACTAAGCCATTTAATCTTCCCTGTAGCGTCCGCACAACACAGGCGGTGGGGGAACGGGAAGGGCACGCAAGGTGGGTAAACACAGCAGCCAAAAATAAGTTTCAAGCAGGGCCAAGGGGATCCGGCCTCATGGACTGAAAGAGCCCTGAATTGGGTCACCACGTAGCTTTTATTGGTGAACATACAAGGCGTGTAAGGTGTGTATGAGGAAGTAAAAACCTTCCTCTTTCCAAGATCTGAGATTATCACACCTTAGGGCTGTTCCCAAAAGTCCCCATTGTGTTCTAGCACGTATTATGTCTTTACACACAATATATTTCCCCAAGGCAAGGCATCATTGTTATTGTATAAACATGCATTAAGGGAGGGAATGCCTGAACTCATCCCATCAGACCAAGGAAGGAATGGCTGAACTCATCCCATCAGATCAAGGAGGGAATGGCTGAACTCATCCCATCAGATCAAGGAGGGAATGGTTGGACTCATCCCATCAAATCTCAGGCTGTGCCTACCTCTGTAGAGCTCAAGCTCTCTCCTGATGGCCCCTATGTGACTGTGCCTGTCTTAGGTTGTTCCTCCCCTGAGGAATCTTACCCGTCATTGACTAACCAGCCATCCTCCAGGGTCATACAGGGTGATGTGAGGTATTCTATGCCCGCGTGGCCTCTATGCTTACCTCCTGTCTTAGGAAGTCATAGGGAATGCATGAGGGGACAGAAGGTTTGGCAGTCATAAGACAATACTTCCCCATCTGATGAAATATTGTTTTTAATCATTTTGCAGATGAAGAAGACACAGAAAGGGTCAGTCATCTTGTCTACCATCACACGGCTAGTAAGTGTATGGCAAAAACCACAACCTTATACAGCTTCCTGGAAGTTGTTAATTTAGCCAAAGATTTTGATTTAGAATTATAGCAGATATACACTCTATATAATAAAGACAAAAAGTCTTGACATTCAATCATAATAGGAGTCTGAAATACAGAAAAAGCATTAGATTATCAAAATCATTCATATATAGTTGCCCATCACTGCTTTCAAAACTCATCTTGTTAATATAGAACAACTATCTTTCAAACTATTTTGGTAAACAAATGTAATAAAGCTGTAGTTACTTAAGCAAAAACTGAGAGTCCAAAGACTTTGGAAATTAATTTTTCTGTTTCACTCAAATTCAGCACTGCTACTGTTCAATAGCCACATGACACTGATATTTAAAAACAAATATGGATACAATATTTTAAGGACTCTCCTTAAGAACTCAAATTAATTCTGTTTCTTTTCCATCAAAATTTTCATTAACCATTCTTCCATAAACAGCACTGCTTATTTCACTCCAAGTCCACACACTCCATGATCTGAACTCAGTTTTAGGAAGACTGGAGATTTTTTCCAAGTGAATCCATGAAGGTTCAGCAGTTTGGGTAAGTTAGAAGGCTGGGCTATTGGGTTTCATTGTTCAACAAATATGTTTGTACACACCCATGTGCAAGGAAATTAAAAAGTACGTCATACACACAGGCTCTGACTTGAAAGAATTTAGGATCTAGGAGAAGAAAACGCTTTGGTTAAAGGGTGTGAGTGAACAAAAGAGTTCATAATTTAAATTACATCATTTTCTTTAACCAAGAAAACCCAACATTCTAAGTTCAATAACAGAAAACACAAGTTTCACAAACTATTTTTGAACTTGAGGTTTTTTATTCAGACCATCCCCATCTATTCCACCTACCCAAGGCTTGAAAAAAAATGATTAATGTGATCAACTGATTATTTTGCTCAGCAAATTTTAACTTTCTACTGAATTGCCTGTTTATTATTTAGCTAGTCTCAATGGGTAACTGAAATTACAACTACTATTCTGGACAATCACTATTCATTCAGGACTTAGACCACACAACAATGTTAGTTATGCTGTTCTGAGCACAAGGAAAAATATTACAAAGTAAATTCTATAACAGATTCAGTACATCTAATGAGTTTGGTAAAAACAAGTCTCTCCATTCATCTATCAACTGCCTTACTGATGTCCTGAATATGTGCTGTTTTGTGGCCGCATGGTAGAGAGACTTAACCTCAAAGGCCTGACACAGACTCAACTTGTGATTCTCAGGTTCACTTCCTATCAGATGCTAAATCGCATGATGCCAGTTTCTTCCTGTATAAGACTGAGATCAAACAGCTGCTTTTTTTGTGTTAAAAAAACACTAAGATACATACTTCACAGGGATATTAACTACCTTGTCCAAAGTTAAAAGTTAATGACAGAAAAAATGACCTAGACTATTATTCATTGTTTAACTGAGGGGTTTATTTTTAAAATATTATCATCTTCCCTCAGATAGCTTCCTCTAAGCTCATCAAAGCTCACACCTCTGCCTTTAAGCCTCACCTTTACCCCAATTAACACCCATTTCTTCCTGAAGGCATCAACACTCCAAACTCTGATCAGCACTTTAAGTGTCAGGCAGATGCTGGGGATGTCACACCAGTGAGACATGGCCTTGGGCCACAGTTTACTCTCCAAGCAGGCAAAACCAAAAACTCAAAAAGCCTAAAAACCATGTAAACAGATAACTTTTAAAACGTTGTATGTATTTGAATGGAATTACGCAGAATAGCACATGGAGAAGACTCACTAGCAGATCAAAGGATTTCTGGAGGTGACAGTTGAGCTGGTATGAAGAAAAAGTCTACCAGCTGAAAGGAAGAAATCTTAGCAAAGGACTGGGCAGTCATGTTTGGGTTTGAGGAGAAAAATCTATGCAGGCAAGGAGGAAAAGCTGCGGCTGCAGAAGGGACCAGGGCTCCATTCCTGGGGAGTGCCACCCCAATAAATTTAACATTTAAAAAAATAAAAAAGCTTGGCCTTGAGCCTCTAGGGCAGTTCCCCAAACATGAATTAAACTGTCTTGGCCACTTGGAGATTCCGATTCGGTAGCTCTAGGGTAGGACCCAGGAAGCAGTTCACACAAGCCTCGGAGATTCCTGTGAACAAGCAAGTACAGGAAATGCGTGCTCGGATGAGGGAACTCAGAGGTTTAGGCAGAGATGTGCATCCGCCTTCCACTGGAGACGCAGAGTGGGGACGGGCCATCCCACTTTCTTCTGGCGTCAGGAAGTCTCACATTTGGTTGTATGTGATATAACCATCACCATTTACTCTTACGTTCTCCCCTTTTTGTTGTATAAGTCTCTTCTCCCTGAAAAGTCTGTAAGCCACGTGGAAGGAGAAACGAATACCAAGCTTGCTTGTCATTTATTCTCCAGAGCATCTATATCCAGCTAAATGTCTTTTTAGAAGTATTAATATTTTAAAAGTTATTTGGAAAGAGGACGTCGCCTCAAACACGTTCTATCCATCACTTTAGGAGTCCGTCTCTTTGACATTCGTCTTCATTAGGCTCCCATGGTACTCCCTGTTACTTAATGACTTGCCCGTAAACCCATTTTGTGTGAGTAAATTGCTCTCGACACCACAATTTTTCCCATCACTTTGCTAACATAATTTTAAGTTTTCATCTTTTAAATTGGACAAGGCAGAAGGAACAGTTCTGACCATTTCTAAAGCAAAAGAAAAGTCTCTTGAACCTTAAACATGTAAGAGAAAAAAGGCCTCCTTTCTGCAGGGTCACCTTGATACAACTTCTCCCTTCAAAGTTAAAGCCAGTCACCCTCCGTGCCTCCTCCTCCTACCCCGACTCCTACTCAGGCTTGTTTTAAATGACCTGTTTTCATATGTGGCTATTCAGGCACAGGCAGTGTATCTTCCATCTGAAGCTTCTGAGAGGTGCAGTGTGAGAACATCTGCAAACTGCCCTGCAGGGACTTTCTTTAGTAAGAGGATGGGGGGAAAGAACCCGGCTTTATTCCTCCAACTATGTGCCAGACACTAGAGTCACGAGCAATCCACATAGCCACCCTGTGAGGTAATAAGCAGAACTGAGGCTTCATCCCAAAGCCCAAGCCCTTTCAAAGGCACAGCTGCCCTTCTGAATGTCAAGGTTCTTATGTTATACCTGGGGACTGGCCAGAAACAGTGAGAGATCTAGTTGAAGAGTAGTGGGGGGAAGGGGGCAATACCTAAAGTCACAAAGTACTGTAAATCAGCACGCGAATACAACAGTCAAACCAAATGGAAGACATCCAATGTGATTTTGAGTTATGTCACTGAGCAGAAGACATGCAATCACTGTTTCTTGAAAATGTTTACCTGTAAACTTTCACCTATTCTTAGAGTATTTACGGCTTAGGATGAAAACATGTGAAAAGCACAAGCTTGTTATGAAACACAACATGACAACCCAAGGAAATGCAGCCTTAGCCGAATGCATCAGTGTCTGCGAGGGCGTCAAGACACTGAGAAGAGCTCCTTTCCAGCTGACTAGTGTCCCACAGCAGGGACAGGGGACATGTCCTACTCACTGGGTTTCCCTGGTAAGTAAGCACCTGGCCCAAGCCTGTGGAGGAGGCATTTAAGGGCACTGCCAAGAAAAACCCCTGTCCCCCCACCTCCCCAGCTACAGGGGTGACTAGTAGTGTCATCCATGCACTTAAGCAGCTATGTCACAGTAACAGCTCTATTACTGAGCACCAAATAAAAGAAAGATGGAGAAAATGGAAATGTTTCATTCTAAGAATCAGCTGCATTTGCATCAAGAGAGACAGTTGCTAAAATGCAGATTCCTGAAGCTTATTCCCAGCCAGACCCTCCAGGCCCTGGAATTTACATAAAGTTCCCCAAATAATCCTCAGAAGCAAGTGGTTCTTGACCAGGGGAGATTTTGCCCCCTACCCTCAGGGGCATTTGCGATTCTCCTGAATGAGGATGTGATTGATAATACTGGTATCTAGTAGGTAGAGGCCAAGGACGGTGCTTACCCTTCTACAAAGCACAGGGCAGCACGACCTAACACAAAGATATCTGCCCAAAATGTCAACTGAGGTTGAGAAACTATGCAAGTATCAAAAAGCCATTGTTCTCTGGTCTTATAGTGACAAGTTTTAAAAAACTTTCGAGGCATGAGAAATGGGAACAAACACTAAAATTCCAACCACATGACAGAATATAAATGGTAACTCATTAGATGATTTATTCCAACATTTAGAGAATCTGTAAACAACTGTCAAAAAATCTTGAAGGGTTTGCCATTCTAAATAACAGATTTCTAGAGCTGGCCATGAAAATGGTCACTTTCCCATTTTTCACATGTGTCACAATCCCTCAGATGATTAAAATCTGTTATTACTTGCTACAATTCTAAAAGGACAGAATAATCTAAGTGATGTAAACATTTTTTAAAATTCTAATACTGAGTACGCCATAGTTTAGTGAGAGATCACTGGATGCAGTATAAAAGGTACTCACTTGGGAGGCGGAAAACCTGAGTTCTACTCCCAGCTCTGCTACTTAATTAGCTGTGTGCCTCACATAACTCATCATTTCACCTCTCAAGGCCCCAGGTTACTCATCTGCAAAATAAGGCAGTTATGCTAGATGGTCATTTAAGGGATAAGAAGTCAGCCTATTAATGCACTTGCTCCAATTATTTCCACACACCCCCCACCCCCGACCCTCTGAAGATTCCTTCACAAAATTCAAGTTGTGAGGCAAGAATTCACAAATATCTTAAATGCCCCGCAGATGGAAAATGGTTGAGTAATTTATGGAACCTACCCAACGTGGAACAGGTATTCAATTAAAAGAAGATACAAATTAGAGTTGATATTTAGGAAGAATTTTTAAATGAAATTGAACAACTAACTATACCGTTAAGAGTGATCATATAAGTAATCTTGGCTTAAGGAGAAATTAGCACATGCAAGGGTAAAACGCAGAAAAAAAACTGTGGGTGGTAGGGTTTCTTTACTAAATTTCCGTATTTTCCATTTTTCTACAATACTCACATAAAATGAGGGAAGCACACGTTCACGATCAATCTTATCTGCATCGCCCTAATCCTAGACACTCTGAACAAAAATACCTGCTCTGAATGCGCACGCACACCCTACACACAAAAGCCGGACAACTGTGGGCATCCCCGGCCCGACGACTCGGTAAGGTGGGCTAGTGCAATTCGCAATTCTTGGAGGCCAGGTGCAACCACCCGCTGGCTGCAGCCCCGGCAAGTCCTGCAGTCCCGGAACCGGGAGAAGCCTGGTCCTGCGTTCGAGGTCCGTTTTCCCGCCGAATCCCCTCCGGAACTTCAACAACCGGGCGCGTTCTCGGACGCGAGCTCGGCAGGGCCCAGTCGGTTACCGTTCCTCGCCACGCGGTCTAACGGCCCCTCGGGGAGGAGTTCTGAGGGCCGGGTTCGGAGACCGCGGCGCCGACGACCACGGACCACGCGACCATTCGAGGCGCCCAGGAGAGACCGTGAGCGCGGCATTCCGCGGGGACCCGCCACCCGCAGGCTCCGGAATCGGGCTGCCTCCCGGGGCTGCCTGGCCGGCCCGGGGCTACCGCTCCCCAAACCTGCCCTGGGCGACGGAACACTGCAGCCTCCAATGGCCCGCGCTTCCTCGGGCTCACCTGCTGGCCGGGATCCGGAACCCCCACGCTAGGAGCCCACACGCCCGGCCTCCGTCGACAATGGGATGAAACCGAAACTGAAATCGAAACCACCCAGGCAGCGGCACTTTTCTGTGTCAGCTAATCAGGGCTTCTCCGACTACGGCGGCCCGCGGGGCCAAAAAGACAGGGGCGCGCCAATCCAAGCATCCTGATTTCCTAACGACAAATTTGGTGCTGTGGGTTACAATGGAAAGCGCTGCTGTGCTCTCCTTTAACACAAAGCTCCCCCCAAAAAAAACATACAAAGGAAAGAAGGAAGTGATCTTTAGACGGGATTTCTTTGAAGAACAACTGTAAGAAATGACTTGAAATTGTAGGACAGTGGAATTTACTGCTAAAGAGATGACTCTACATATCGAGAAATGTCCTTGAATAATTTAATACAAATAAATAAATAAAACAAGTGGCCTCAAATCATTAAGTCCACCTTTGGGTTTTGATTAAGTGTGTGAAGACGAAGTCATTATTAGCAGGAGATTGTTTCCATAGCAAATTTAATTGACACAAAATTAAAATCACTAAAGTAACTGTATTATAATGGTATAACTTGCATTACAGTACAAACTTGTTCTAACTGGAAATGGTGAGCAGAGATTATTTAAGTGCTGCTGTGGGAACTTGGTTTGGAATTTTACATGTATTCTCGATATTCTTGCTATTAATGGAAGGGGAGACAAAAAGAAAACTCATACCAAGACTTGATTCCTTTTATCCCAATACACATGCCCTCATCAACCTAAAACTTTAACTCTATATAATTTGCAAACAGTGATAATAGCTTTAAACAGATTCTTATACCTAGGTTACAGAAGCTAAGATGCAGAATTTTTTTCTAAGACAAAAAAAAATGAGCTCCCTCTCTTGTAAGCTTACCTCTTAGCTAAAGAAATAAACCTCTGATTGAGATGGTGGACAGAGAATAACTGGTATGATTTGGTAGAAAAAGAGAGGCTTCCTTATATTCTAATATAAACACTTTGGGTAAAGATGAGGCATTACAGGTTTGTTGAAAGGCTGTATTTGAAGTTTTGGTAGTATAAACTATAATGTAAATAAAAAAATTAAGTAAAGTATTATTTAAAATAAAATAATTAGCTACCAAGAATGAACATAATAGAATATAAAACCCTATCCCTAAAAATCTTCACAAAAGACATCAAATTGTACCACATTCCTCACTAGTTGTTTCAATTGTTGAAAAAAAGAATCTTTTGATTCATAGCCTCTTTCTGCTTCCCGCAGAGCCCTGATGGAGTCATTAAGCCTGGTGTAGTGGGCAGGGGGCGATGAGAAATTTTAACAGCAGGTTTATCTACCGAAGTAGCTGCAACCTTTCCAAGGGGTGTGGATCTGAAAGGGCCCTACTAGACAAATGGGGTGAGCACTGTGAATTACTTCAAAAGCCAATGAGTTTATCAAAATGTGGTTGTGCCCAGAACCTCCTCAGCAGCTTATAATTGACTTTACCAACTCACTACGCAACTTTCCACATTTGATAAGATTTTTTTTAGCATTATTAATTTTACAGAGAAAACATGAATGACTTTTTCTGAATATTAGTCCACCCAGGACTAGTCTTCAAACCCCTGAATGCAAACATGAATTTATTAAGGTCATAAAAATAATTATAAGTTATAAAAATAATTTGACAAGGTTTAGTGTAGCTTACGTAGTTTAGTTTAATTGTTACAATTGATAAAGCTACACTGACATGTCATTATCACCAAAGTTCATAGTTACATTGGGGTTCACTCTTGGTGTTGTACATTCTGTGGATTTTGACAAACGTATATAGCATGTATCCACCCTTACAATATCAAACTTTATCATCTTCTGGGTTACTATGAGTGCCCGAAAACTGGTTTCATCAGTTGGGGCCCAGTCTCTTTTCTTCATCAGGCCAACTCCTGAGACCCTAGGTCTGAAATCAAACATAAATTCCTTAGCAAAGGCCTTTGGTAATTTCTGAAACTAGATATTCCTCCTCTTGTTCATGATCATAAGACTATACTTCTGCTTCGTATCACTTGTAAATGCCACAATTAAATAACTGTGTGTGTCGAAGAAATACAAATGGTCAGCAGACATATGAAAAAATGCTCATCCTCATTAGCTATCAGAGAAATGCAAATCAAAACCACAATGAGATACCACCTCACACCTGTGAGAATGGCTGTTATCAACAAGACAAGGAATAACAAGTGCTGGAGAGGGTGTGGAGAGAAAGGAACTCTGGTACACTGCTGGTGGGAGTGCAAACTGGTACAGCCACTGTGGAAGGCAGTGTGGAGGGTCCTCAGAAAATTGGGAATGGAGCTACCATTTGACCCAGCAATCCCCCTTCTGGGGATCTACCCAAAAAACTTGAAAACCTTAGTCCACAAAGACTTACGTACCCCAATGTTCATCGCAACGCTGTTCACAGTGGCCAAACATGGAAACAACCAAAGTGCCCTGCGACAGACGACTGGATAAAGAAGCTGTGGTACATATACCCAATGGAATATTACTCAGCTGTAAGAAAGGATGAAATATTGCCATTTGCAACAACATGGATGGACCTGGAGATCATCATGCTGAGTGAAATAAGCCAGACAGAAAAAAAACAAAAGCCATATGACTTCACTTATGTGCAGAATATAAAACTGAAAGCAACAAAGAAAAAAATGAACAAAGAAACAAAAAACCCATGGACACAATCAATCGTTTAATGTTTATTTGGGGACAAGTGGGGTGGGGGTGGGAGAGGTGGGAGGGGGAGCTAAATATATGGTGATGGAAAGAGATCTCACACTGGGTGGTGAACTTATTATACAAGTTGATAATGCACTGTAGAATTGCACACCTGGAATCTACGTAATTCTTGCTAACAAATGTCACCTAAGTAAGTCTAACAATAAAATTTTTAAAAATAAAATAAATGTGTCTGTGTGCGTGTGTGTTTCTTCCCTCATGTGTTCTCTGTGAGCGCAGGGCCAATGTCTGTGTTATTCAACACTGCACTGTAATATCTTCTGAGAAGTAGTGTGAGGTTATTGACTGATGGACACATTTTTCAGGAAAGTCACTGTGCCTTTTATTTTTACCACAAAATAGGACATATTCTACAACATGGGAACTTGGTCCCAGATATAATGTTTGAGATGTTTAAATAAATGCTCAGACTTCACTGGCGATCATTTTGATATAACTTGGATTTCAAAAGCAAAGGGCTCAGGGTCTAAGCTCCTCTGAGGAGAGTCTTTCAAATGCTGTGATGCTTTATGCTCCACTGTGAACTCTAGAAAACCTCTCTCAGCTGTAAAACTCAGTGAAATCAGTGTGACGCTGCCCTTGTATTTTAATCAAGATGAACTTGAAAGGTGAACATTATAAGTGGGAGAAATTATTTATAATTTGGTAATAAAAGTTTATGTCTAACACTTCAAATTTCATACATCTGCTGTGTGCCGGCCCTGAGATATAAAACAATTGAAGTTGCCTTTGCATTTGGCCTTATATGAAAGGTCATAAATTAGAATGATAGCATTCGTCCTCTTTCCTAGCTCACAAAATTTCCATATTAACATCTTCACCTCAAGCATAAATGGTTACCCAGCTGCAAAGAAAAGAGTTGTGTTGGCCTTTTTGAATTATAGTTTATATTGGAAATCTGTGGTACATAGGCTGCTGGTCATCTTTCACTGGAGTGCATTCACTTCAATGAAGCTAATTTTACCACAGTGAAACTAATTAAAACTCTATGGCTAGTTCAAATAAAGACAGTACAGTGTATAAAAATTGAAAAGCATTTTAGATAGCAGCGACTGATTTTCAAGGTATGCAGTTCTTTTAATTCTTGAAAATGCATTTCTGTATCATTCAAGGATTTTCTCTGCTAGAATAGCTGCTACCACATTTATTTAAAATAATTTAATCTTCAAATTTTTTCTTTCTAATGTGGTTTTAACTGATAATGTGGAAATTTTGGTTTTTTTCAACTACAAAACCTGCAATCTATTTCCATTATATCATAAGTATATTCATCCCAAACTATTAATAAATTGGACCAGTGCTTAATGCTTAGACTTGCCAAAAAATGTTTACAGCAAAAGAAAAAAGAAAACACACACACACACACACACACACACACACACACACATGTCCTTGATTATCCAGGGTGGGTTATCAAATCCACATGCTTTTTTGGCATAAAGGTTTCTTTCACCAACACTGTAGTGTAGTTAAAATGAAGCATATTATAAACTAGCAAAATCAAGTTCAAGAACAACTTCAGAATCTTAGTCCTTCATCTAAGGAAAACACAAAAATTTAAGACCAAATGCTACTTCTCTGTAACCTTTAGCACTGGAAGCTATTTGTCCAAATTCTGGATTAGTAAACATAATGTAGCTAAAAAGTTACCAAGATATTAGCACAGGCTCTTTTATCTCAATTTGTTTTTCTTAAGTAATTAGCTTTTCTCCCTCTCTAACATTTGGAGAGATGGTTGTCTCTGCAGTCACTGAAGTCATTGCAGTAAGAAACAGGTTGTTACCTAAAACTCTCAAGAACAAAGACTAGAGTTGTTTCTGTTGTCACAAAACCTGCACCAATGCCTGAGATATTTCTAGAATGTCAGTACACGGAGAGGGAGGTCAGTTGTCTCAAAAACACAAACACCAACCTTTCCTCTTTTCCTATCTATCCTAAAAAGAATTGAGGGAACTGACAGTCATCTTCATCAATTCTAACTCAAAGAAAGAAAAATACTCTTTTATCTTGAGGGTCTTCTCTACAAACTCAATTGAGAAGAATCCTAACTGTCTTCAATAGAAAGAGAAGGAAGGGCTTCTGCTTTATGCTGAAGACTTGAGACAGTTTGCCAAGGACATAAAACGTGAGAGGGACAAACACAGCCTCCAAAGTCATCAAGAGCCAGGATGGATGTTACAGCTTCTGGACTCACTCTAATCACAGTGGGTAGGTGAGGCACTGAACAATGGGTGTGGCCATTTCCTAGATTAGGATCCATCCTAACATTATGTCCAGGTGACAGCTTGTTCCTTTTTAATGAAGTTTTATGTATTTGTTCAGGGCCTGGCAAAGAAAAGGTGCTCCTAAATATAAATGGATGAATGAATGACTCAATGGGTGAATCCTCAGTTGGTCCCAGGATAAGACCCCCTGAGTATCAGAGCTTGAATAAATATTAAAGAAAATATAAAAGAATATAAAGTTCCTTGGAAAGAGAAGTCACATTAGGTGGTGAACTTATTATACATCAAGTTGACAATGCACTGTAGAATTGTATGCCTGAAACCTATGTAATCCTTGCTAACAGATGTCACCCCCATAAGTCTAACAATAAAAATGAATTTAAAAAAAAGAATATAAAGTTCCTTGATATGGACTCTAAATCAGAATGTCAGCACTTCTTCAGCCTTATTTCCCAAACCCCAGTCACACAATTAATTAATATACATATCTCCATCAATGATCATTAAGTGCCCAAAATGGGTCTTGCTGTCCAAATCTGATGTTTGAATCCATTCCTATTCAGAGGCAGCAAAGAGCTAAGAACCTTCACTGAAGTTGGGTTTTTACGTTCCAACTAGACAAAGGACACACCAACAAGTTCAGCATGTAAGTTACTCTCTAACTTCATGCACATGAAGGAAAACTAGGGTCTTCTGGACCCCAACTCCCCCACCCACATAACTTAAAGAAGCTTTCCAGTACAATTTATTATGAGCAAAATTCAAGAGTACACTTACAAAGATTCAAAACCAAGAGAAAAAGAGATTCTGGAGGAACTCAGTTGTAGAGAAAATGGATTGCTCCTTCAAAATAGAAAGTCAGATGACTTTCATGTTCTTGGGATATGTGTATGTATTTTTAAAAATAATATTTTATTTGTCTCCACTAACTGGAGCAGAGGAAACCCTGGCTAAGTGCGATGCATGGCCTTTCTCCTTCTTCGAAGTCCCGTCATTCCTGAACCACTGGCAACCTGCCATTGGCCCAAGAGCCCTCGCCTAACTTAGTGGTATTAGTAATACCTGGCCAAGTGCGAGGCCATGGGTTTCACACAAAGCTACACAAAGTGCCATGTTAGAAAGAGTGAAACGTTTTGCCTGGGAAGAGAGCTGCTGAACAAAACTGGGGCAGTTTTGACCATTTTTCCCCCTTGGACTATTTGCAAGACCAATGTCAACCCTAAAGCTGAATACATGCATCTGACAGGGATTTGCAGAGAGCGTTATGACTAGGACAGCCACAAGGTACGCCACCATAGCTCCCCCTTCCCTCAGTCTGAGAGGGACGTGGCAAGTCAGTACGGTGGCACAGAGGGACAAGAAGGCCCACTGGGAGACACACCAGAGGCAACGTTTCTGTAGAGAAGTGGTGTGAGGAGGGGGTAAGCTTTGCCTCTTGGTAGAAGGAAGTAAGCTCTAGGATGGTGCCTTCAGCCTCCCCAGTGGCTTGTGAATGCTGGCCAATACGGATGAGCCATTGGAAGAAAACAGTTGTCTTTGATGTCTTCCCGAAGTTTCCTTGTCAGGGTGTTTCTACTTCCTTCCTAGTCTCAGAGGCCATGCCTTGACGACGCTGGAATTGTCACCAGGGTGGCCCCAGTTCACTGAGCCTTGGCTCTGGGCTCTGCCTTTCAGCCCTCTAAATGTTCCCCAAGACGACTCATGTGCTCGCAGCCTCTTCCCAGTTTTTTAGCTGAGTGTCCTCGTGGCAAAGACCTCATAAACACGTGTCTGATAATCGTAGCTCCAACGTGTGACTTTTCCGATGTGCCTTTTGATATGGTGGAGTTCCTTAAGAGCTTACAGTCATAAACCTCTTATTATGAAGTGTTGGCATCGTGCTGGGGCGAGGAGGTAGTACAGGCATTTACGGGTGTGATGGCCTTCCCAGACAAGCAGGCGAGGTGCCCTCATGCCCAAAGACGCAGGGCAGTCATGCTCACTCGCCTCTCTGGTGTGTAGAGCCAAGGGTGGAATACATTACACTCCGTCCATCTGATTCAAATCAAGGAATGAGACAGCAACTGTTTGCCAAAAAAAGGGAAGAAACGAAGGATGTGGAGGTGGCCTGGGGTCTATTTCATTTAACTTGAATGTTGTAAATATTTATAGGTCAAAAGATTTAGGCCTCTTACTGCTATCCCTGAAAAACGAAAGGCTCTCACGTCCCAGGCAATCGGCTGTCACGAACACGAAGGCACCAAGGATGTCTGTAACACACGTCCCTGAATATTTCTAAGAAAATTGTCCCAGTTAAACCACAGAGATGATGTGTTATTTTCTATCAAGGTTGCTAGGGTTTTACTTCCCACTTTAGAACATAGCTACACTCCATCCGTGAGGACTTGGATTTGGAAGGACAGCAGGTCTTCCAGAAAGGGTGTGCGTCTTCTTAGCTCATGCCCCGTCCTGGCTAACGAACTTGCACTTCGCCTACTATTCCAACACATCTCAATCCAAGCCAGAGGTTTATTCCAAGTCTGGAAAAACAGATAGTTTGTTAAATATGTGTTTTTCTTGAATGTCGACCAAAAGCTACAGCAAATATGAACATTTAATGAGTCAGGTTTATTCTTCTGAAGGAAGAAGGCGAGCCCTGGGTGAGACGTAGTCATTCCTTTTCAAAAATGTATTTATGCTTGTCACACAAATAGGCCATGTTTTCTATAAATTGGAAATTTTAGATAAAAAAGAAGAAGAAAACCCCAATGTGTGCCTGTTATTTCACCACTCAGCACAGAGCTTCCCAGGCTATCTCCATCTGTCTCTCACGCTGTCTTCATCAGTATGATCCTTGCTATTGCATAACCTTTTTTTCCTCATTTAATTATATTTAGGGACGATCTCGACATGTCAACGAATAAAATCATTTTAATTGCAGCATAATACTCAGCCACAATTGAATTAATCCTCCCATTATTAAACAATGACGTGTTTTAAATTCTTTGCCACAATAATAGCATGTATTGAACTGTGTGCATGTGTGTGTGTGTGTGTGTGTGTGTGTGTGTGTAAATGCTTCTTTGAGTATGTTCTTAGAGAAATCCCCTAATGGAGAGTCACTACTGCCGATGACTGGCACATTTGAACAACTATTTTGCTCTAAGTATTGCCTTAGTTCTCTCCAGGAAGGCCAGTTTCTACTCCTTTCAGATAAATGAGAATGCCTGAAAGTGGCTGTGTTCAAGAATAATCTGACCAGTTCGGAAACGTCTGTGTGTTTTCCTGCCTCATTTGGAGTCTGGAGAACAGGGAAAATGCCAGGTTGCGATCGCGTCCCTAGCACCTCGCACGTGCCTGAGCCTGAGGGTTCCTAATATTTGTAATTTTCTGTATTTGTGTTTAAGAGGCACCACATTGTGCACACTTCAGGCCCCACAGAACCTGGAATTGTCCTGCTAACACTTCCTGTTTGCCAAGTGCCGTTCCATGCATTTTGCAAATATGAATTAATTTAATTCTCACACAAACCCTGAGAAGTTAGTACAGCTGTGATTCCCCAATTATGAATGAGCTGATTGAAGCTCAGCAAAGTAATTTGCCCAAGGTCACGTGGTTGTGGACCTGGGACTTGAACCTGGGCAGGTGACCGCGAGTCCACAATCTTTAACCATTTAATTTTAAATCACGCAGATACCAATCCATGCTTTAGTCATGAGCTAAATAACTAACTTCTTTCTAGTTATCTATTGTGTCGTAATAAATCTCCAAAACCTACTTATTTGAGTAATAGTTGCTTTATTATCTGTCACAGTGTCTGTGGGTGGGAAATGTGGGACAGACTGGGTGTTTGTGGCTCAGAGTCTCTCCTAAGTCACAGTCGCGTGGTGGCTACAGCTAGAACTACAGCGTGCTTTCGCAGCTGGGGGTAGCTAGGCAACTCCCTCTCCGTGTGTGTGGTCACAGGGCCACTCCACGGCCTCTCTGCGTGGGCTGGTGGGGCCCCTTCCCAGCACGGCAGCTCCGTAAGCAGACAGCTTACAGAGGGGTTGAAGACTTTCTGAGCGAGCGGTCCAGCCAAAAAGGCAGAAGAACTTTACGACCCAGTCTCAGAAGTCCCCCTGAGTCACTTCTGCCACATTCTATTGCTCCAGACAGTCCCAAAGCTCTCCCCTCTCACGGGAGACACGCACCCCACATTGGGAGAACACGTGGGACAGGAGAACTTGTTGCTACCCTGTTTGAAAAATACCATCTGCTGCATAACTAAAACTGTATTCAGACCCTAAAACGCGCTATAAAACTCGTACTTCGCACAGAGCTGATCATGTGCGCACTGATTCATTCTTGTTTGTCAACAACCCACCCTTGTGATGAATAAAGCGTGCTTATGAAGTGACACCTCGGCAGAGGCTACTTAGGATGGAGGTACCGCTGGCGGCCCTGCCCCCAGATGAGCTGACCGGCGTTTACGTAAATTGAGCCTGGGACCCTGGTCTCAGTGTCCAGGATTTGAAAGCTACCTGCAGAATTTCGACTAAATGGAAAAGATACACCTTTCCTGCTTCTAGAAAATTATCCTTATCACAATACTGGTTTTTGGTTACACACATGGATTGGATTCAATGTTGCTAACTGCACCAGTGCTGTCGTTTCTCTGTGGGGTCCCGGACCCCTCCAGAAGTGTCTGCCTCCGGCAACAGGCCAGCAGTGAAGGCCTGGGGGCAGAGAGACAAGGCAACCTGACCTCCTCGCTGTGATGCCCACGGCTGTGGCCTGTCCCTTTTCAGCCGCGATTTCATTTATTCAACAAAGCCAACTGTGGGAGGCGTTTGGAGGGCCGAGTAGTGACCACTGGGGGCTTCAATCCTATTTACTTCTTGGCTGGGGGTAAAGAAGGAGAAGGTCTCCAGAACGAAACCAGTTCTGCATGGTTAGGCCATTCCCCTGGGGGCTTGGGGATGCTGGGTTTCTCCTGATTTGTTTCAGAAAGCTTGATTTCAAGCTAGTGGAGTTTGAGAACACAGCATAGGTGAGTGTGACTCCAGGTGGTCCTTCTTCACTGCCCCTGTGAGCTCACTGGCCCGGTGCGGCCTGGGGAAGTCGGAAACAACCCTAGGACCCAGTTACGTGTTCGGTGGCACCCGGAGGCTCAGGCCCCGGCCCACGCGGTGTGAGAGTGTGATTATGACTTCAAAAGGAACCCACAAGCAGCACGTTGCCCACGGTCAGTACAGAGTGCCCGTAGCACAGCTGAGAAGAAAAGTAGCCTAGCCCCCAGCCGCGCTCCACGCAGTCCCTGACACACCCGGAGCCCCCCACCCACCCTTCAACACAAGGAGTATGAGGGGTGCCGTACGCTCACTGCATCCGACGCTTAGAAGGACGTTTGGTTTCACTGTGAATTGTGATCCCTCCCCCGTCACCCCTCACCCCCTAATGCCTCTGCCCACCTGCCCAGACTGCCCTTAGGTCATGTTCCCCTTGGGTGATGAAATCGGAAGTGCCAGTTTGCTTTTGAGGCCCCCAGCCATCAGCTTCGACACACTGCGATTAGTTTTAAGTTGTTAACTTTTGTAACGCGGCCTAAATATTTCTGGGGGGTGGTGGGTGGTGGTGCGTGGGAGTGGGGGAGGAGAAAGGGCCCTCTTCCCCTTGAGAATTTTCTGTCAACGACTTAAAACATCGCTTCACTTCACCAGATAGTTGAGTGCCCCAAATTCCTTACCTTACAGCGTTGCCAAAGTGGGTTCTTTGGCATGAGGGACTGCAGAGCCACTTCCCTGGCTTAGTTTTATTTCTAGGTAGTGTTTGCAAACATTGTCCACTAACCTCCCCTAGATTTCCTCCTCTGCTGAGAAAGCCACGGAGCAGACCCTGGCCTGCTGAGCTGGGACTGTGACTTACCGCACTGAGCACATCAGAGAGGGGTGTAGTGGTGTCTGGGGTACAGCAGACGCTGGGGTACAGTGGATGTCTGGGATCCCTCCACCTCTGGACGTGTTCTTTTTTGCTCATGGTAATTGCATAGATTGTTGCATGTCCAGACCTTTCCTGAGCTTGTTGAGTGTGGCTTTTCTCACTTGAATTAATCCACAGGATGCCACAGGTCTCATGGCCTGGACTTACTGAACGGCAGCTGACCACCGTGCATAAAATGATCTCGCAGCCTACCGGGCAAAGTTATAAGGCACGGTCTACGGCGTGGTGCTCAAAGCAAGAGAGGAAGCATTGTGTCATTTCTATTCATTTGTCAGTGGGATAAATACAGAGATATTTTTGGGCTAGCCTTTTATGACTGAAAAAGGAGTTAATTCCATCCCATGGAAAGTTCTAGATTTGTCAGCTTTGAGAAGCTGAGTTTTCTGAGTCTTCCTGAATCTACGGTACAAGCTGACTGCCAAACACAGCAGCGCTACCTTTTCCACTTGATGGGATGCCCTGAATAACCCCACCTTGATCTTGGTGGTCACTTCTGCAGAGAGACATAATAGCATCTATACCACCCAGTGAGAATGGACTTCTGAGGTCCACGTAAGAAATGAGCTGAGAATCATTAGTTCACTTCACAGATAGCTGGTCACGCACACTCCCAGAATCCAGCTGTGTTTAAGGATTTAATTTAAGTCTTTGAGTGTAAGACTTCCCAGCAAATCTAAATGTTACTGTGCCTGGAAAGGGTTCATTTGAAAGCCTGGAGACTCTCAAAGGCATTTGAAGACCCCCTAAACTCACCTTACTTATCTGCACGTAGAAATGAGACGTGTTATCCAACAAGCTCTGCTCACGAGAGAGGATTTGGTGGCAGCCTTTACAAAATTTAAGAAAAGGCTTAAATTCAATACAAAGGCTACTTCACTTGTGAATTAAAGGTGAATTGGGGGTCAGTGTTCTTGTGCCACTTCTTAGACTGGACAATTAAACATGGGGGCAAAAGTCATTGAAAATGCCCAGCGATTTACTGTCAGAGCAAGTGTGAAATGCATGCATTAATAAACCTTACCCCGGTGTACTCCTCTATGAGCCATGCCAACCCACTTCTTAAGCCTGAATTTGAAAAACTTCTTTTTTAATTTAAAAGAGGGGGCTATCTTTTCAAAATTTGCCTGTATCAGTTAAGAAGATGTGTATTTATTTTTTTAAAAAAGCAAAGTCGTCACCAGAAGCCTACGCCTTTCCCTTTGACAGTAACACAGAGTGCTTATCTTCATGTTTTCATAATGAAAACTCCCTAAGCTCAGGCTCTGCTGGCAGATTTACAACCTTGGAGCAGGAGAGCTGACAGGCATTTTAATATGAAAGGAGATATGATGTCTTTAATGTACAGTGATGTCACTTCTAACCAGAGGGAAGCAGCTTTCTGCAGTGCAATCACCATAACAAGGCCGACCCGGCTTCTGCGGAAGAGACCTGCTCACCTAGAGAAAGGTCACCAAGAAGGCAGGAAAGAAGGGACGTTCCCCACGCAGGTGGAAGGGCACTGAGTGAGGTCACAAGCCTTGGGCGGGGAGCGGGGAGGGCATCAGCTTCAGGACGTGGAAGCCAGGGACTGTCTAGACGGCGCTGACCTTGAGGAGGGGAGAGGCAAGGCACTATACTGAAGGGGTAACGCGCATCCTCTCGGGAGTGCTCCAGTGAAAGCCGGATGGCCTGTTGACTATCGTCTTTCTCCTCTTTAACCTACCAGGAACAGGACTCATAACTTGAAAGTGATACTGACAGTCAAGTGGTCATTAGCAGGGCATGTGATCATTGTGCCTGGACAAATGACAGTTAAGCAAACGCTAGAAATTTACTGTCTTTTATTTACAAATGAGGCCTTGAAGGTTTAGCATTTTGTGTAGAAAATTCTGGTTTGTGTTTTGAAAAGAGCTGTACGTTCTCCTGTACATAATTCGATGTCCTTGTCCTAAGCCCCCTCATTAAAACTGCTACCCACTCCTGGCTGAACAGGAAGGCTTTTCACCAAATAACTGAGACCTGCGGCCTGCTAAATCCCACGTGTCTGGGAAGGCCATTGCCCATCCCCAAAGCACCCTTTGCTACGTCAGAGAATGATGCTGGTGCGTGGTTCTCAGGGAAAACACTGACACTCAAACACGGGGCAGGTCCTCACTATTCAAATGAACTTCCATTTGTTACACAAAATATCTGGAAGTCCGAGGGTTAACTTAAGTACTTAGAAGGTTTTGCCAGCTCAGAGGATACGGCCAAGCATTTAAAATGTGCCAGCGCCATGCAATGTACTTCTCTTTAATTAAATGTAGGCACATTTAGCCATCTACACACTCAAAATGAAGTATCAAAGATTTATTATTGTAAAGGAGCCAAAACAGCAAAGGCAAGGGTCAGAACTGACCTATATCACAAAGGAATATAATATTATAAAATATGTTATTATCGAATTAATTTTACTGCAGTGAAACAGTGGTGATGAGCGATACTGCACGATCCACTGCGTGACCCTTCTTCCTCTGAGTCCAAATGTAGCGGGGGAGGGCGGATCCAGAACCTCCGAGTACTAAAACGGCAGAAGCTCTTGCAGGGGTGGGCATGTGGAGTCATCCGAGAGCCAGCTCTTAACCTAGGGGAAGTCCAGATGGCTAGTGGTGTTAGAAATTGGTACGGGTTAGCTTCGGTGACAGTAGTGACACGCAGGGCTTCCTGCTGTGAGCGGAAGAGGCCAGGTGAATCTGGGGAGATGCCTACCTTGGGTCTAGCGCACGAATCTAAATTTTGTCATTCAATCCAGCTTTCCTGAGTAATAAAGCAGATGTTTTTCATATTCATCTAAGGTCTCTCGTGGTCAATTTAGAACCATCTGTGCCTCTTGCAATTGGTTCCAAGAGGGTAGCTGGATACTTTTCTGTTGCCTTTTCAGATCTACCCATGTTTATCCACCTGTCTGGGTGCTGGGAGGCAGCCTTCATACGCTGTGTCTACAGGTCCCGCAGTTCTCCAGCTTCCTATTGACTTAGCCAATGGGATGCACCAAGAGATCAGAGGATGAGGTAGGGGTAAGGTTGCCAGGGTTGGCCCTGGCCCTTTGACAAGGGACACAGCTCTTACTCAGCAATCTTCTCCTACAGCAACGCCCCAGAAACTGCCTCCTGCCTTGCCCAGACTGGCCTAGGAGCTCACCTCGGTTGCTAACCTCGGGATACTACACCGCTCCTTGAAGGTTTCCTTAAACACAATCCACACTTCTGTCAGGTGTCCTTTCTGTAACCTCTCCTCTGTTAACAAGTGTGAATGCGCCTCCCATTTCCTGTTGGAACCCTAAGTAATACAGATGGAGACAGGAATATAGCGAATTCCCACCCCCTAGATCCACCAAAGTAAGCCCTCATAGTTGTTAATAAATTACTAGTAAATACTCTTTAGCATAAACAAAAATAAAAGGTTTATTATTGGCTCCTTGTTCTCCTATAAGCAGAAAGCGTAAAACTTGGTTTTTTAATCAGTCTGAGGCTCATCAGGAGAACCCCAAGGGCTCAACTAGACAATTGCTGGGATGGAAATGCCAACGTGTCCTCGGGGGGAAAGAGATGAAAGCTCTGGTTTCCCACCATCTGCCAGGAAGAACTGGAAGTAAAGAGGTAAGGAAAACAGCGAATTTACTCTTTCTGGGAAATTAGGCAAGTCCCAACATTGATTTTATTAAGGCGAAAGGAACATGACTAAGTGGCAAATATCCTTGATTACTTTTGTCTGAATATGATTCAACCAACTGTAACTCTAGAGCAGCGCAGTCCAATAGAGTAGCTCCTACCCACATATGGCTATGTAAATTTGAATTCATTCAGATTAAATAAAATGAGAAATTCAGCTCCTCTGTCCCACTGCTTTGTAAATGAAACTCACATGGGGCTGCTGCCTCCAGGGTCAGACAGCGCGGATACAGAGCTTGTCCATTGTTGTAGAACATTCTAGTAGACAGCACCACTCCTAAGCATAAACCCCACCTTGCTGTATGTCGCATTTTTTTGCACATGTTTAGTGCACTTTTGGGGCACAAAATTATCAGGTGCCAGAGAACTAATGTGTTATAAGGAGAAGTAAAAGAGTTCTGTGATCCTTGTTATCCTTTCAAGGAGAAATGACTTTATGACTTATTTCAGAATATTTTAAGTATACAGTTTAAAATGTGTTCAATTTATTTTAAAAATGAAACAAGAAGATATTCACCCTTAATTGAATTAAATATGTATACTTTTTTCCTCAGATATTAGACTCTGTATTATAGCAATTTAATTCACTTTAAAATTAATTCTTGGGTGAAGATAAACCTTAAGCACTAGGTATAATCTATTAGAATTACTTATGTTTTAGCATATGTAGAAAGGAAAGTACTTTTAAAATCAAAGCATGAAAATAAGTACAGACATGCAACCCACCTACTTCAAGGAAGGTAATGAAAAACTAGCATTATCGGCACTTAAACTTTAAATCTACTTGAAAACAATGCATAAGTTCATCATTAAGCATTCCAGCCATAATAAGACCACTGATGAAGAATAAAAGGGGAAAAATTTATGCAGAATTGATAAACTATCTAGGATATTAGAATGGATTGGTATACAAGTAAATCCAAGTAATAGCAAGCTTAGCTGAGAGAAGGAGGTCTTTAAATTACTTTTTATGCATCTCAGTATGTATTCTTTATATATTTTGAGATTAAACCAGTTTGCAATTCTTGCTTTGAAACAAACAGAAGAGCTAGGGTTTCTTAGAAGGGCTGTCATCACGGTTGGGTTGTACTTATTACCTTCTCTTGGAAAATATGTTAAATGCCAGACCACATGGGCCGGCACTGAAAGTACACTATTGACTATTTTAAATAGACATGCTGTTTTTCTGGAAGCAAAACAAAACTGAGGGACATGGAAAGAGGTAAATTGAGGTCATTTTGGACATAAGTCGACTTAGAATGGTCAGTCTACTGAGCTGCCAAGATTTTTTAAATAACACTTTTTTTATTACAAAGATAATTCATATTCGTTGTAGACATGTTAGAAAATGCAATTAAAAAGATAAAAGAATATAAAAATGACCAATTTTCCCTCCCTAAAGATAAACTCTATTAATCATGTGGGATATATTCTTCCAGAATTTTTGTTTCCTTGCATATAAAAATATATTGGCTTCACCACTTGAGTGTGTAAAGGCGAAACCTCGAAGTTGAAACCTGCTTTCGTCCACATCGCAGCCATCTCGCATTGTTAGAAGTTTCCATCTTTGAGAAGAATTTCAAACCAGTGTTATGCCCTCCACACTTGGATTGCTATGGCCACCCCTCGTTCAGGACTGCACACGGAAACGTTGTACTCTCAGGCGTGAGTTTCGAGCAGAATCTGTTCTTGTTTGCAAATCTGATGGTTCCTAATGCTGAGCCCAGTCGGGTGGAGGAATTTCAGCTGAATTCTCTGTGACTCGATCTTCCTTTCGTCACCTGTAATGAAGGAGACACAAAGCGTTGTCATTTCCGCCTTCTTGCTCAGATCTGCCCTGCTTTGTTTTGGTTTCTTTTCTGTTCTCACTGGCCTGACCTTCAATTCACCTCCAGTCTCCGGAGCCCTGTGGCTAAGAGGACCTCCGGGCCTGAGCCCGTGACGCGGGGGATTGAGGAACCTCCAGGGGAAGAAGGGTTCCAAGAGAGGAGGTGGGCACAAGGTACGGTTCAGGGACACCCCTGCAGGTTCAGGGGGCAGGAGGCCTTAGTGCAGTTTGGTGTCCTTCTTCCCCTCCACCCCACTCTGACACCACACTTGTCACTTGTGCCTGAGTCCTCTGGAGACAGAGAAGACGGAAAAGGGCTTTTTCCACAACCTTTGTGGGACTCCGGAAACCCAAAGCTAACCTGGGCTTTGGGAAAATGAGGTCAAATGTGTGTAAGGGGTCTGAAGGATGCCGTGCACTTGTCACGGAGGGTGGAAGCCTGGCTTTGTGGATTTCAGGCAGCGGGGTGCTTAGACATTTTAACAACCAGCTCTCTGGGAGGCAATCGACAAAAGCCCGCATTTGTAGATCTTGCTGATTTTCATGATGTGAGCGTTCCCACCAGGGCCAACTTCAAGCTACCAATTGTGATGTCATTAAACACAGAGCAGGGAAATGATGGACAGACAGGGGGAAGCCTTCCATAATATTTCTACTCGACAGATAGAGCAGGTGCAAGCGAACCTTAAGAGCGTAGATCAGAGCCAAATAATTAGGAACTGATGAGTTTTGAGTATTTGTGGCTCTTGTTTTTAATATAATTTATTTTATTGCAAGTGATATAATTTAGTTTTTAATAATGCCTGTGTTTAACAACCACAGGCAAAATTCCTGACTATGTCCAAACCAGCTGTGTCAACTGTCCCAGCAGCCAGACCATTGACTCAGGGTCCCTGAGCACTGTGTACGTTATGTGTGCGTGTGTTGGCGGGGGTGTGTGTTTGGAGCAGCCCCAGCACCCGCAGTCATGGCTCTGACAGCTCCCAGTGCACAAGGTTTGCATAGGCGAGTCTTGGTTGAATTTAACTGAAAGCACTCCTGAGCGAGGCCGGCTGCCACGAGTCCACAGTCCCCACTCATCTCTGCGAATGAGGCTTCATGGCCTCTGCCCCGTGACAGAACGTAACCACAGAGCCAGCTCACAGAAGTTGCCTCGCCTTTCCCCAGCCATTCCTCCTCCTTGCCGATCTTTCTTTTATTTGAAGGCCCTTACTGGCCAGAAAGAGCCTGGCGAACTTTGCTCGGGCCTCTCCCCTACTCCTGTGGCTATCATTTCCTTTGTTTTTATACCTAGCCATTTTATTTTTCCAAAATGAAGCTTTTGTTTTTGTATTTTCTCCTTATATATATATATATAAAAAAAGCAATTGTACATTTATTTCAGGCAAAAAAAAATCTGAAAATATAGTTAAGTAAAAAATGTAAAAAGCAAACCTGCCCTTTAAAAGAAAAAAACACTGTTAATGTTATTGCCCTTTTTTTCCTGCTCCCGGACAGCTCTAGAGTGCTTACCTTAACTTGCCTCACTATTGAAAAAGTGTGTTCTACCTTGAGAACGTTCTCAAATGCGTTGGCTTTTTTGTGTCTTTCTTTGCAGGGGTGGGTGGTGGTGTAAAAGCAAAGTTTCACAGATCTTTTTCATTTATACCAAGCTTGTCCAACCTTTGGCCCGTGGACCGCACGTGGCCCAGGACAGCGTTGAATGCGACCCAACACAAATTCATAAACTTTCTTAAAACATTATGAGATTTTTTAAAAATGTCCTTCTTTTTAGCTCTTCAGCTATCATTAGTGTTAGTGTGTTTTACGTGTGGCCCAAGACAGTTCTTCTGTGGCCCAGGGAAGCCAAAAGATTGGACACCCTTGATTTCCCCATAATTTAAACAAATGAGAGGTTCTCTTCTCCACTCCACTCCTGTGGTCTATTCTCATTCTTTCTATTCCTTTCTTCTCTTTAAAAAAAATATATCTTTATTAAATTTATTGAGCTGTCCTTGGTTAGTAAAACTATATAGGTTTCAAGTGTGCATTTTTATAATACATCAACTATATATTGTACTGTGTTCAACAGCATCTGTTCTCCTTCCATCACCATATATTTGACTCCCCCGCCCTCTTGCCTTCTACTCTAGCTTCCTAACTGAGGCTTCATTTGAGGCCTTTATCCATGAGGCAGAGAGGGAACTTCTTGAGAAAGGGTAATGCTGTAGTAATTTTCTATAACGTTTCTCTCTTCTCTCCAACCATGGCTCCACCTTTCCCAGGTCCTCACACCAGCACACACACAGGGCTTTCCTGATGGTGAGGGCAGTTCTCGCGGGACGAAGGATGGCCCTCTGCTTCTCACCAGGCCCTTCCATGCTTCGTAACCCCCACCTTGGTATCTTCTGCTTGCACAAGAGGAGTTTTCACTTTAAAAGAAGACTCCTAAATCCATAAAAGCCAATAATGCTTATTTCTTTTCTAATAAGAAAACAGTATAATGTGAACATCATGCACAGTGACGAAAGATGTCCACAGCGACAGTTCCCTGGAGTGAAACATGAGGTCCTGCTTTGGCCACACTGCCCACCAGGAAGGTTCTTCATGGACATGCTGTGTCACTTGCTTCAGTCCCGGTCTGAGCCAGGATTGGACTGGCACACTGCCGTGTTGAAATTGGCTCTGCACCTTGTTTAAGTGGGCATCCCGCCATCCTAATTGATGGGTATGAGTGCAGACATGCTAGAGCACCAGTATGCACATCAGATCTGAGCAGGAGAAGGACTTCAGCCCAGAAATAGCAAAACGTCAGTTAGGCTGAGTTCTTGTGCCAGGGACAGGGAGAAGATGGTATCAATGTTGTTGCTGCAGCTCAGACTTGGGTTTGTTTTTTTTTAAAAAATGCTCCAAATAGCTGAAAAAAACAGTATAGGTGTGGGCCTGAGAGGGAGCAGGAGGAGGAAGGTTATTGACTTTCAAAATAAATAGCTGATGTCTGCTGACGGCTGTGCCAGAAGCTTTTTTATCCAAGTAGTTTCTTGATTAGCAGAACTTCTTAGCTGAGCACTTCAGGCAAAGATGGAAATCAGAGCCACGGCATGGTGGGGTTCCCAGGTTGGTCACAGTAGGGACTGCTGAGGGTGGATGCAGACAACCACTCCTTACCTGGGGAATGACTCTACCTGCTTGTCCCTGATGCCCTAGCCACCCTATGACATCACCTAGCTCCACAGCAAGCATGTCCAACAGGCCAGCCATCGAGAACTTAGCCATCAACCCATTGCCTCTTGTCAGTTGCATACTTGGTACCGAAGAGTTCCCCTCCATTGGAAAAACAGCTCAGTAACAATCCAATTGCAGTGCAGAAAAGGGAAACTTGACAGTATTCAAATAGAAAAGACTGGAGTGGATTCTGAGTGTACATTAGCAGACTACCCCCAGTTTTGCTCTGTGGCTGTCAATGAGCTTCTCCAAACAACCTGGTGATAAACAGCCCAGGAGAACATTAAGGTGAAGGACTCAAACACTTAATAACAGAGATATTGGGTCATCAAGACACAAGACCTAGTGAGTGACAACTACACAGATCACTGGTGAAGATGAAATTTGTACTTTAATGTATGTTCTAGCATAATATACAAAGTTAAATATAAAGAAACTTTGAAACAAAAACTCCTGGACACATGCAATACTTTAGTGGTTACCACAGGGTAAGGGTGGGAAGGGCATGGTAGAAGACAGAGCGTGAGTCAAAATACACGGTGATGAAAGGAGAACTGACTCTGGGTGGTGAGCACACAACGCAACACATGGAATTGGAGAATGGTGCACCTGAGACTTACATCATTTTACTAAGCAATGTTGCCCCAATACAGTCAATACAAATAAATAAAAAGCTTTGATTGAACTTCAAGAAAGTACCTGTGTGAAGACTTTAAAAACTCACTTTGAACTGCTACATCACTATTTGAATTGACTGACAATGTTTCAGAATATATGGGCCCGTCGGTCCAGCCCCCCTGAGCTATAGAGCTGACCCCATCTCATTAGCAACTGAGCTTCTGTGCGGAGTAGGAGAAGCCATTTGCTCCAAGCCCAATTTTATATCATCTCTCCCTTCTTGTTTGTAAAGGTGCTTCATGTTTTTCTATTATTTAAGTCATAAAGTCAAGATGAAAAATTATACAGTGATTAAAATAAATCCTATCATGTTTAACTCACTTTTAGTTTCACCTTACTTTTTTTTTTTTTTTTTTTTTTGTATAGCATTATTTAAAAGTCAACCTAAAAGGAACATCAACAAAGGGCAGTGGGAACAAAACCAAAAGCTTCATAGTCTAAGCCAAATTAAAATGATCGGAAATAAGGTATTTTCTGGCTTTTACCAAAAGGACCCAATTATTGACTTTAAACCAATGGGAAGCATTGGAACAAAAGTCAAAACAAAACCTTTTGTGTTATCCTTGGAGATGATACCGACAGAACAGGAAGAAAGGCGTTGATTAGACCGTGTCACTGAAAGGTAACAAAATCATTAGAGTTTATTGATTCTGTTTCTTGCGTCTTCTAATGTTGGATGTATTCTAAGCTTCTTGCATAGAAACTCAGGTCCATAATTCCTAGCAGTGCTCATTAGAATGATTTATGCACGTGGATCGTTCCTCAGCTTGGCTTCCAATTGCATAAATTTTGATCAGTCCAATCACCTTGCTAAGCTGACTGTCCCTGAGTCCCTCTGCACACAAATGGCAGTATTCACAGGGGCTTTGAAAAGTCCCAGCGTGCTGGGAGTGCCACGTGACTTTCAAGCAGATCCTCTCTGTGGCTAATTAAAGGTCAGGGGAGGGAAGCAGGGCATTCTCTTCCTCAGTTTTCCTCATGTAATTTGTTAATTTATCCTGCCTAATAACCTTTAGAAGTCTAATTCCACAGTTATTTCTGACATTCCAAATGCGGCTCCGAAATGGTGTAGTGCCTGGCATCCTTTTATGATGTCTGCTTCCAAGGCGGGGGTGGTACGGATTCATCACTCATGCAGTTTGGAGTGTTCTCCTTCACGGTTCGGACTTCTCAGACACTCGGCAGCCAATTCTGTGCAGAGTAAAACATGACTTCTTTCCTCCCAACGACCCCCATTCTCCATAATTCTGAACTCAGTTCTCAGGGTCAGTGCTGTGTTTCTCAGGTGGGATCCACAGAGTTGCTTATCTGCAGTTTCCTCCTCAGGTGTCTGTGTTTGTGTCCAAATTTTCTATTTTTATAAGGACACCAGTCACATTGGATTAGGGCTCACCCTGATGACCTCATTTTAACTTACTACTTCTGCCAAGGTTATAAAATAGGACCACATTCTGATGTACCGGTTATTACAACTTTAACACGTCTTTTGGGGGAGACACAGTTCAACCCCTTAACACTCCCTCTCAACCCTTCACTCCGCTGGCCCAGTTCATCTGCTTTCATTCTACAAATAGGTTGAATTGAGCATCTACTATGTGCCACACACTGGCAAAGCACAAGAGATAGAGCAGTGAAGAAGACCAATGGAGTCATTGCTGTCATAAAACTTACATTGTAACTCAAGGCAGACAATAAACATGCAATGTGGTGAGATAAAGTCTATAAATGAAAAACAGCAGGGTCTTTGGTTGGGAATGACAAAGGCAACAGGAGAGGCTGCTGTGGAAAAGGAGTGAAAGAAGCCCAGGTGTAGCCCTGCCTCTCCACATGGTTGGGTTTTTACTGCTTCCTATTAGATACCACGGAAATTTATCTTTCATGTAACTTCATTTGAACTGCCTTTTTATTACAATCCGAAGTCCTAGGTATGAGTCTATGGTTCCATTTTACAGATGAGGAGACTGAGACTTCAAATAGTAAAATAATTTGCATGAGGTCACAGAGGCAGTAAATAGTAGAAACAAGATTTAGTTCTGGGTCTGGAAGACTCAAAAAAACTTCATTACTTACCTTACGGATTTCCTATAGCAGTTATGTGCTATTTCCATGAAACGTACTTAAAGGAAATTGTCACTGGTCGGACATAAAAAATGGCCCAAGATAGATCAGCCAAATGTAAACTAAATAACATGTAAAAAGTATTTTGTCAAAAATATGGATTTTAATGCAGAAATCATTAGTATAATATGAAATATTTTACATTGATTTTAAAAATACAATACACAAAGAAGATAAAAGAGCCAAGAACTATTTTACACCAAACAACAGTGATGAAAAATGTATATAAAACCCCCAAAGTTAGAAATGCAAGAATTGTCAAAGCCACAGTCGTAATGCGAGACCCATACCTCTCAAAACTTGGCAGGTCAAGTAGTCAAAATCTATAACATTACAGAGAATTTGAATCACAAACAATTAATAAGCAAGCCAACGTACAAAAATTACACATTCTTTCCAAATCCCCACAGCACATTAAAAAATTTATTATGTATCAGGCTATGAAGAAAATCTCAATAAACTCCAGAAATTATATACAGCCACATTCTCTGATCATTATGCAAGAAAACTAAATGTTAAGAGCAAAATGCATCTAAAATAAATCTACATGGAGGCAAGACTATTTTAGACATTCTTTTAAAAAAAACAGTAACAACTAGAATGAGGTACATCTACATGTGTGGCTATTATACATCTCCAAATCATATTAAAATAGCAGGTTGTAAAACAATTTAATTTCTATATATTTAAAAGGATATTATATATGTGTGATATTAAATGCATAAATAACTTTTCTGGAAGAACACACAAAAAACTGTTGACATTGGCTATCTTAAGGGAAAGGGGAGAGGGGTCAGAGGCAGGAAGGGGAACATTGCAGAGAATTTAAATCACACGCAATTAACAAGCTATCCAATACACAAAATTACACATTCTTTCCAAATCCCTATTGAGTATAGTTTAAAGTTTATTACATAGCAGACCATGAAGAAAACTTCAATAAATTCCAAATACTATACACAGACCATGTTCATTAAACGAAATGAGCATAGCATAACAAAGGCTAACAAAGATTGCACATAAAAGAAAATTACAAACCACATTCACTTATAAATATCAATAAAAAATATCCTCAGTAAAATATTAGTAAACAGAATCCAGCAGCATACTGAAACAATAATACACCACAGCTAAATGGAGTTTGTTTGAAGAATGTAAGAAAATTCCAATATTTAGGCATCTTTAATGTAATTTCCCATTTTACTGCATATAAGGAGAAAAGCCATATGATTAGATCCACAGATGCTCAAAAGCATTTGCTAAAATTCAAATATATTCTACACCAAATTCTTAAGAAGACAAAGCTAGACAGATAATTCTTCAACATAGATGTCTTTGCTCCAAAAACAAGGACCAGACTTAATTATTTGAACTACACTGGAACCTCTAAGGCTTACCAATGGGCTAAGAGGCTACATTAGAAATATTATCAACCTGTGACCTTCAACTGATATAGGTCCCACTTGAGGGGCCCCAACAACTGTAAATGTAACTATCTTTTCCAGGGCACCTTGTACACCCCCAGGACCATCAACTTGTCTTCCTCCTGAAAATACGGTGACTTGCGCTTTGGGGGGTTGGGTGTCACTTGGAAGCGCTTCCAGTGTTTAAGGAAACACAGTGAATAGGTTATGTAGCCTTTAGATGACTGTGGAGACCTCCCCAAAACAAGGTACTATTGGGTACTCAGGGTTGCTTCCCAGATAAATATCTCATTATGTATGCACACTTTGTAGGCAGCTATCACTATGATAGGAGGTAGGAGTGATGCAATTTGAAAAGGTAGTATAAAATGTGTCATTTACTTTAACTGAAGTGATCAATAATAGCAACCAGGCCCCGAAAAGCATTTAGATCAGCCTCAACTCATTGACCAGGCTTGTTACCGATGATAGAATTGGCCAAGACTTCCTCCTCTGGGTCAAGGGGAAATGTGTGCGATCACTAATATAATACATTCTGTGGTACCGGGAGTAGTGCCACGGCCAAGTAGAAAGGTCAGTGCTGAAACTTCAGGCGAAATCCACAGGGCTCTCTCAAGTAGACCCTAGTGGTTTATGAGGTTTGTTAACCTGGTGGGCCTGGAACTCTGGGGGCATGGCTGAAGTCAACACTGTAGGGTGCCCGCATCTTGCTGCTTGGAATCCTGCTAATAGTAGCCTTAACTGCGATATCTTCATAGTAGCCTCATAAACGCTCCATGAGGCAAATTCGACGAATTTGGTCCGAGCCTCCAACAGTCAGATAACTCAGAATAGCCAATGGAGTAGCACACTGAGGGGAAAATTCTCCAGAAAACAAGATCGTATATAACAAGGGGTGAATAGTATTGAAAGACAATTCTCTACTGCTCTGTTGCATCCCTGCCTGTCTTGAAAACAGGTATCATCTGCCATTAAATTTTGGACTAAGTTTTCAAGGGTGTTGGTATAACAAAGAGTCCCAGGAGATAAAGATATTTCTCTTCCCAGAGCAAAGGGTAGGTTTGCTTATAGCCTTGGATAATAAAGATCGTGCTCCTGCTTAATGCACAAGATGCAAGTTCCCATAGCTCAGGGTTCCTGAGATGCAGCCACTGCACGTGCAGGCGTCTATCGGGATCCATCTGCGTCACTCCCGTAGGATGTGGGTGCAAGGATAATTGATACAAATAAGCTGATGTTTGTGCTTATTGCTGTGCTTAGAAGAATAAAGTTCTTCGTCTCTAACCTGGAAGTCTCATGTCTTTTGTCAGCATGCATGTAACTGTAGCAGGCCCACTCATTAGTTTGTGAGTAAGGTAACTCTCAAGCCCTTCCTGCTTGTTGACAGTAATAGAAGATAAAGACTGACTTGTTCAGCCCAGCTTGCAGACAAAACCATTTTTAAAATAAAAAATACTATGACTTCTTGTCTAATGAGACCTTAAGTTACCTTGATATCCCTTAGACCTGGAGGAATTGCCAAAACCTTCCCAAAATTCCCTCCAAATATGGCATCCCGATGCACAAAGCCTAATCTAGATTCTTTTTTTTTTTTTGGCTTTTTGGTGTGTGGGTAGCTCCCTGACTGGGAATCGAACCCAGGCCGCAGCGCTGACAGCGCCAGCACCGAAGCCTTAAGCCACTACACTACCAGGGAACTCCCCCAATCTAGATTCTTTCATTCCACAATTTCTAAGACTTTCTCAAGTTCCTCCTTTGATCCCACTTGAAGAAAGTCTTTTTTTTAGCTAATACACAAAACTTCCCCCCAGGGATATCAAGCCACCTTGCAAAAATATGACACTGATTTCTTCATTTTTCTTCTCAGAATTTCAATAGCCTTGGGTCTAGGAAATAAAATTCTCCCAACACTCACTCATTTATTCATTCACCAAATATCTATAACACTTGGTACACTCAACACATTGTAAGTGCCCATAACTACTTATTGAATTACTCCAGCCTTGTTAGGAAATTGCCATCAATCAAATCAATACTCAAATACTACATAATTATAAACTGTCTCTGCCTTATCAGTCTCTGCACTGACCCAAGCAAGTTCCCCATCTCAGCAGCTTTCAGCCAAGCACTTGCTCACTGAGAGGTCATGACCCTGCTCTCTGCTGATTTGCATATCCTAAGTCCAACTACTCACACAAACTTCATTGATTACTGCCTCCGCAAACACGTCCCTGATTCTCATCAATATTTCATCGCTCAAGTGACTTCAAAGAAACTAGGGCCACATTAAGCTTTATGATGCAACGTATCTTAAAAAGATGACAGAAGTAACAACTAGAAAAATAGCATGCCAACTCCTGGCGGGGTCATTTGTGAGCCCTGCAGACTCCTGTACTAATTGACCCGGCACTTTCCCGACCAAAGTAAATGGAAGGAGAGGCAGCTGCCGAGAATCGTCGTCTGGTGGCAGACTTCATTTATTGTGGTAAATACTGCTACTTCTAATCATGTCAAAGTGGCCGCTATCTCCTCACACTAGGGTTGATTGGCATTGCAAAATAGTACTCACTGACCACTCTGTAACAAAGTATGGAAATGTCTGTGTTCTAAACGTCCTCCTGAACCATTGAGATTAAAAGAGGGATGTGACTTTGGAGGAAACATGTGAGTGACATTGAGCGTGCTATACACCTACCTCGTGTTCAAGCTTTGGTACGGGGTGGGGTGAAGCACCAGTTCTGGCCAATGCCAGCCAAATTTGCTGTCAATAATAAGATAAACCCATAACAGGGTAGGAATTGCTGTCTGCTACAGAAAACTGCTTCTTGTTAGTGACATTACTTCACTGTTCTGTGACCTCCTTCTAGGGGTGATGAATAATATGACAGGCTTTTTGTGAGCTTGTCCAATAAAATTTATACTTCCTTGCAGCAAAATGAATCTGGGTGTGGAAGCTATATTTGGTGTACAGGTTGATATTTTCTCAGACATTAACTCGATCTTGTTATGATGCTATTTGCATTTCAAAAAATGGAATAAATGATTGCCTTTTGCAAATAGGATTTCTAAGTCTCTGAAGTATTCTGCAATTCGCCCAGTCTCCCTCCATCTCTCTCTCTCTCTCTTTTTTCTGAATTATGAGTTCAACAAGTACAGTAACTCATGATTGTTTGAGAACCTCTTCTCTGGGGAGCTCGTATTTTAAATTCCACAGATCTTTAAATTGCAGACAAAATATGTGCTAATGTGGGTGGTGGGTGGTTGAAAGAAAACTGTATTCAACATTCTCTTCAGATTAAGATGAAAAGACAAGATGAAGCAACAAGACCGTGACAGGTAAGGAGTGTTTGTGGGTATAATGAGAAGTACTGGTGAAACCCATTTGTTATTGAAAAAGTGATCAATAAACCACCACCACCACCCCCAAAAAAACCTAAATCGGGAAAAAAGAGGTTTTTTCGTTTCACATTGAATAAATAAGGAGAGAATTTTATAGGATTCAAGAGGGATAAATGCAGGGTCTAATGGCAGCTGGCTGTGACAGGCAGTAAATGCAAGCGATGCACCTCTGTCGTCCAGGCCACGAGGAGGGCCGTGGTCTGCACTAGAGAGAGGCTGAGCGGGCCTGCCGACGGACCGCTGGGACTCCAAATCCAGTCCAACTGGGCTTCCCTGAACCGGATTCCAGGGGCGAAATTACAGCAGCCACGTTCAGGTTAATTTAAAAAAAATATCAGCAAGTATTAATAGTTGATCATTATACACAGGATGCCACGAAGCCAAGAAGTAATGAAGTGTGGTGCTGAAGTCTAATTCTAGAACATTCTTACAGTATGGTGGACACCAGTGGCAGACTTTTTTCTGGCTTCTCTTTCTTTCCTTTGTAATCTTGCAATAAGCCCTGTTAAGTGAAATAATGGACTATTCTGTATTCCTTACCTCCTGTAAGAGTCTAGCAATTCTTCAGGTCACCTTGTACGTGGGTCAGAGCAACACACTCAAATGCAACGAAATTCAAAGATTGCCAGATTGTACCTGTTTTAAGAGGCAGGAGCTACAATATGTGAACTGTCACTCTCTCTGAAGAAGATATTCCCATATGCCCTGGAGTCACTGAGGTGCTCAGCCCCTTCCTCTGTCTCAGAGAACACACGTGTTTCCTGCCCTCTTGCAGACGTGCACAAGGCGTTTAGGGTACCTCAGTGTCTGCTCTTCAACTCCTGTCAGCATGATGTCGTCCATGTAGTGGACCACTATGATGTCCTCTCGGACGACAGGATGTCCAAAGTACTTGTGTACTGCAGGGTGGCATACAGCCTGAGAGTTGACATAACCCTGAGAAAAAATAGTAAATTCCTGCCAGACGAGAGCAAACTTGACTCTTTTTCTCTGCTTCATGGCATAGAGCAAGGTCAGCAAAGTAGAATCTGAAGGTAAAATCTGGCTCACGGCCTTTTTAAATTTTATGAACGGGCTTTACTTTCTTAGAACAGTTTTAGATTTCTGAAAAGTTAAGCTAAGAGTATGGAGAGCTCCTAAGTAATTCCCCCTACTCCCATGGTTTATCCTAGCATCTTACATTATATGGTTATTAGTTACAGTTAACGAACCACAATTGATATATTATTTACTAAATATAGTTTATTCAGACTTCCTTAATTTTTACCTTTTTTTTTTTGTCCCAGCATCCCATCCAAGGCACCACATTACATTTAATTGTCATATCTCCATAAGCTGCTCGTGGCTGTGACAATTTTTGACAGTTTTAAGGAGTAGTGGTCAGGGGTATTATAGAAAGTCCCTCTATTGGCATTTGATGATTTTTGTGCGTATGATTAGGGATTATAGACTTGGGGAAAGAACATTACAGATGTAAAGTGCCATTTTCATCATGTCATTAAGGATGCATATTACCAACCTGACTTAGGACTATTGAGGCTGACCGCGATCACCCAGCGGAAGCAGTGTTTGTCAGGTTTCACTACTATAATGTTACTTTTCCCACCTTTCTATACTGTTCTCTTTAGAAAGGAGTCACTATGCACAACCCATGCTTAAAAAATGGGTTATGTCCCACCTCTTTTAGAATGGAGTCTCTACATGCTTCATTTGGAACTTTTCTGCAGGAGAGTTTTGTCTCTCTTCCACATTTACTAATTTAGTCCATCTTTCATGTGAGTCAGTATGGGCTCATAGTATTTATGTTATGCTTTGCAGTATTGCCCAATACAACTTTATTTTGTTGCTCAAATTGTTCTGGCTGTAGCCATTGGGAGCTCTTTTAGGGGCTCCTTTGACATACCCCCATCATTGTGATACTTTTTTTTTTGCATACTTCCTTACTTTATGGCTTATCTTGTACATGTCTTGCTCCAGTCCTAGAATCAGACATTTCTCCAAGGAGCCCTAGTTCGTTTTATTGGCAAATTATGTTAGACACCAAGATCTCTGGGCACTAGATGGTGCTTGTTGCTGCTGGGGTACTTACTGCTTATTTTTGTAAACAGAATTTTATTGGGACACCGCCAAGGCCATTTGTGGTATGCATGGTCTGTAGCTGCTTTCATGCTACCATGGCAGAGTTGAATAGTTGCAACAAAGGCCAGATGATCTGCAAAGTCTATAATATATACCATCTGGTCCTGTACAGAAAACGTCTGCCAATCCCTGGGACAGAGAAAAATAGAATAAACTACAGCACAACTTGCACACAGAGACCCTAATAATTTTCTCCAATCAGGAGACTACATCTAGAGTAGAAACTGCCATTAGAGTCATCATCTGGTTGCGTTTACAACAATCTACTGTACCCCCTGAGAACCACCCGTGTTCTACTCCATCCAAACCAGAAAGTTACAGTACACTCACACGCTTCCAATGCCAAATTTTGTCGTTAATCTTAGCAATCCCCTCATGAATGTTAAACTGGTTTGATGAACTCTTCGGGTAGGACCTAGAGGAAGCCCTGGAATACCACTCCCCACCAAGATGCAGACGAAGTCTCTTCCGTTTAAATGTGTTCTCCCCATCCTTGACTGAGGACCCAGGAATCCATTCCCCAATCATATTCCAAAACTATTTTTGAAAATATAAAATAGAGAAAAAAGGCCTTTTGTTCTGTAAAGACGTTTCCTTTGATATTTGACTTGGGGCTTGCTCTTACCTCCCCCCACAAAGCATGCAGGCATTTTATTATAATTACAGTTTTATAGACAGTGACAGATGTTGGGAGTACAGAGGCAAAGAGGAGTCATACTATAGAAAAGGGAAATACAAACTTGGTATCGTTGCTCCTAAGCCCATTGGCCATAGCCCTGTCGAAGGAATCCCTTGCAATTAAACCCTGTTCGGAACCTTCTGCCTGCCACCATGCTGCTGAAGTCCACATCTGCTCATGGAGCTGCCTTTCTATCTCCACTCCACCTGACTCCACTCTCCCCTGGGTCTTCCCCTCCAGAGGAAGCCATAGAATCTACTAGAGAGAAAAAAATTTCTGGAGAGTAACTTAACTCATCTCTGTCTTAATCTTTCTCTTCCGGAAGAGAAGCATGGCCCTATCTTCGGTTCACTAAAAAGTCTATTAGAGTGTTTTTCCAATCGAAAGGATAGTGTCCCTGAAGATGAATTCTGTATCTACCTCTAGAGAAATAGGAACAAATTCTAAGCAGGTTTAAAAATAGCAGTGTTCCCACACCTACCTTATACCATTTCACCCCCAAACATACACAGACATATAGGTAGGTCTGTCCAATTTCAAAGCCGATAGAGGGAATTGAAACATTTCACAAGTCTTTGTCTCTTGGGATTTCGTTTTGCTTTGTTTTGTTTGTTTGGCTTATTTTCTTCATCAGCCTGATAGCTACTTCAAGTCTAAGCTTTCCCCGTCACCTGGAAGTCTTCCCTGATCTCTCTAAGATGGGTCAAGTGGCCTTCTCAGACCTCCCGTAGTGTCCTACACAGAAACTGACCATGGTGCTTCCTACACTGAATGAAAACCACAGGTGCTTGCTCTCCAGCCTCCCCTTCTACACCGAACGCCATAGGGCAGCTTCGTCTTTGCTTCCACAGCTTTCCGTACACGGCCTGGTGCCTTAGCAGGGGCTCAGAGCGAACTGGGGGCTAGAACTGCCACCTTGAAGCCCTAGGGTCACTAATGCAACTGAATACTCATGCTAAAGTGGAACCCTTAAGATACAAAGAGTCCAGTAATCCCAAATCTGTTCGCTAAGGAGTGTGTGTGTATGTGTGAGTGTGCACATGTGTGTGCGTGTGTGCGCATGTGTGTGTGAGCATGCATGTGTGTGCCTGTGCGTGCACGTGTGTGTGTGAGTGAGTGTGTGTGCTTGTGTGTGCACATGTGAGCATGCCTGTGTGTGTGCACATGTGAGTGTGCACATGTGTGTGCATGCATGTATGAGTGTGCATGTGCCTGTGTGTGTGCGTGCGTGCGTGAGCGTGCATGTGTGTGTGCTTGTGTATGTGCATGTGAGCGTGCGTGTGTGTGAGTGTGCATG